>VZTG01006419.1:270261-280522 GCA_013397845.1 Melanocharis versteri
GGTCCCGGCAGCGGAGAGAGGCCGGGACACAGGACTCGTGTCGTACAGTTACTGTTACCGAGAGCCGCGACTGGGAACCTGGGTGTTGCCGCCGCTTCCACCAGCCTTGTCCTTATGCGGGAGATGAGGGAACTGCAGCTGGGTTTAGAAATTGAGGATTGCATTAGAACCATATGGAACCCGTGCTAGTGCACTTATTCTTTAAAGTTCTTACAGTGCGTCTCTTTTCTAGGAAAAATGATACCTGAAAGCAGCTCCTTCGTGAAGGGTGTGGTCCTTGGAGGAGCCTTCTGCATGTTGGTTACACTCCTCGGACACATCAAGGTGGGCCACGGGACCAAAGCACATCACCACGAGCATCATCACATCCAGGCTCCCAACAAGCAAGATGTCTTAAACCTTTCAGAAGGTGAACGTGTGGAGCTTAGTAAAAGCATCCGTGTTTACTGTATCATCCTTGTCAAACCAAAAGATCTGGGACACTGGGCTGCAGCAAGGGAGACCTGGAGCAAGCACTGCGACAAGGCAGAATTCTACAGCTCGGAAAATGTCAAAGTGTTCGATTCTGTAGCCCTCAACGCAAATGATATGTGGGTGATGATGCGGAAAGCTTACAAGATAACGTACGAACGCTATAAGGATGAATTCAGCTGGTTCTTCCTTGCATATCCAACAACATTTGCTATAATTGAAAATCTCAAGTATTTCTTACTGAAGAAAGACCCCTCGCAGCCTTTTTACATAGGCCACACTGTGAAATCTGGTGACCTTGAGTACGTGGATGGCGAGGGAGGAATCGTCTTAAGCATTGAGTCACTAAGACGACTGTCCCGTGTTCTTGAAGACCCTGACAAGTGTCCAGAGCACGGAGGTATGATTTGGAAACTCGCAGAGGACAAACAGCTGGCAATCTGCCTGAAGTATACCGGCGTGTTTGCCGAAAACGCCGAAGACTCAGAAGGAAAAGACGTCTTTAACACTAAATCGGTCGGGGCCCTCATTAAGGAGGCCATGTCCACCCACCCGCAGCAGGTGGTGGACGGCTGCTGCTCCGACATGGCCATCACCTTCAGCGGGCTGGCCCCCAACCACATGCACGTGATGATGTACGGCGTGTACAGGCTCAGGCCCTACGGCCACTCCTACAGTGATGCCCTGGTCTTCCTGCCCCCACCGGACTCGGACAACGACTGATGTGTCCTCAGGGAAGGCCTGCAACCATGCAGTCGGCTCTTCTCACAACACACAGTTGTACTGACACATTCTGGTACTGGTGTACAGGATTTTTTGCACATTAAGGGTTGGTAAAGCTCTTAAAAGTGGAAGGAGAATTTTTTTCTAAATCTTTTATAGAGAAATGCTTCTGGCTTTTGACAGTGCTGGAATGAAATGATAAAAAGAAGTTGCTAATGTTTATTATAAAAGGAAATTAAGTTTATAGGGGGGGTTTGTACATGTAAATATTTATTAATGAAAACTCAAATGAACTTTAGTCTAATCTTACAAATATATTTTTGCAAGACCTTGATTATTTCAGTTCTTCCAGGCATTTCTAGAATGTCTTTATATCTTTGTAAGATGTACCAATAAAACTGACTACAGATTCAGGCTCAAAGACTGTAACTTTATGCTGTTTCTTTTACACTGAACTACACAATAGCTTGAGCTTGTACAGCACCTGCCACTTTATGTACAGCCTTCTAACATTAAGGACTTAGCAGGAAGCAAGGTGACAAGAAATCTTGCAGCAGAGTAATACCAAGTGCCCTTTGGACTACGGTTTCTAAGCAGACAAAAGAAAAAGATAAACTCTATTTGAATAGGGAGTAACATGGTCAGGGAGTCTGTTAGGACAAGATTAATTGCTCATTTAAAGTTTCACTCCATCTATAAGCATGTTAGAATAAAGGTTCAGTAGTATTTTCACTCCTGTTAGTGGGTGCTAATAGCGTTTACAAGGAAGAAGTTGGTTAATTGTTAGTACAATTTGGTGTTTGGTTTGGGGTTTTTTGATGCCTTTTTTTTTTTTTTTTTTTTACAATCGGGTGCACTCAGTTTTACACAAGTTCCTGGATCACACTCCTGTCCACTCACAGCATGTGCAGACAAACAGCACTTCAGTACTTAACTCCATTTAGAATCCACTGACCTGCCATGGCTGTTTCAAGACTTGAGGAAGGTACTACATCCATCTGTTACATCTAGGATTATCACAGGCTTTGTTGGTACTGCAATATTCATAACACAGGAGCAGATTGTGTTATCTCACCTTTGACCAACCAGTTGTAACACCCTACCCTGAGCTGCAAGTGGGCAGGTGGGGAAGTGAAACAGCTGCTTCAGAGCTGATGAGCATGTCCACATCTTGGTTTTTTTTGTTATAAGCATCAGGTTTTTGACAAGAAAAGTAAGACAACTGCTCAGACAAGCTCCCACAGCTCAGCTGCTTTCTGAAAGGTGAGACAAGATGCACCATCTCATCCTCCCTGTCACTCAGAGCTCAGCTGACAGCAAGGCAATTACCGCCAAAATTTGGTAAAACTTGTACTTTTGATGTTTTGCTATAAATTAAGCCTGATTTGACTTGTATCTCCTTACAGAATAATACAGCTGAAAAAACTTGGACAAAACCAGATAAAGAAAGCAAAACTTTGATTTGTTTCTGATTACTAAAAACAGTTCTGACCCCCTGCACCAACAGCAGTCATAGGAGAAAGAATGAGAGTGAACAATTCCAACGAGGAGAAAATCTTGTTTGTCACAGATTTGAGGTGCTGTAGGACAACAGGAGGAGGTAAGATGGAAGGGTAAAAAGCAAACCACAAAACGCAAGATTAGCTCATTTTACACCAAAAAAAACCAAAAACAAAAACACTGAAGCTTTAAGATGCACAGAAATGTTCACCAGCATGCTGAAGGTCTGGGGTTTGATCAGAACTTTTTCTGCAAAACTGCTTAAATTTTGTCTTCCTACATTGATACATAGTTTCAGATTTATCCTGTCATTTTCAGAAGTACAGTCTTGTAAATAATTTTACAGAATTTTAAAAGAAGCATGTATTAGGCAATACATTCCTTCTCCCATGTCTTAACTTGGCTTTAGAATCAGCTGGAGAACACCTCGGCTACTATTTTCTGTAAAGATCCCAGGGTGGGGAAGCCAAGCCTGCAGAACAACACCAAGACAAGGCATTGGCACAAGCATTTACATTCTGCTGTTGTAAAATGCATGTGTTAGAATAAAGACTTGAAATATTAATAAATGCTTCCAGAGACAGTTATGAGTGGTAGACCTTAAAAGTTTCCTTAATTTATTACAGTATTCCATTTTTCCATAGGCATAGCTTTGGGTATGCTGAACAAAGGATTGGGTTATCCAGACAGACACACAGTGCTCCTGAACCCATTCTGCAGCTGTAAGGGGACATGTGGCAGTGTGCACAAGCTGAGAGCTCCTGAAGTTCCACCTGAAAAAGTTGCTCCTGGCTACACTGAAATACATGTTTTGCTGTCATGCCTTTATTTAACAGTGATTTTGTTTCTGCTCCTAAAATAAGGCGGCACACAGGGAGTAGAGAGCATCAGGCACCAGGGTGGCACACACTTCACTGGGAGCGTGCCCACCATTACTATAAACTCCACTAGAAGGAGAGCAGTATCAAAGTGTTGGTAGGTAGAAATCTGAACATACATACGGTCTTCAGATATGAGCCACCATAAAAGAATTTCTAATCCACATATCAGTCTGAGTTCATAAATCCTATACAGATAAATGCATATTAAAAAGAGAAAAATCCTAAGTAAAATGAAGTTAATGCTCTTAATAAGTTAAAAAAATAATGTCAAAAAACCTGATTTCTCCACATTCAAGAAACTAGGTAGACTAACAAGATGTCAATCACAAGAAAAAATCTGAAATGTGTCAGAGGTTTTATAAACCATATTTATATTTCACACACACTTTATATTACTCTTTTAGAAGAGCACAAAAATGTAAACATTTCTTGGCTTTTTCCTCCTTTTCATTTGAAACAGTCTACTCACAGTCCATGCAGAATCTTTCATCAAATATCTTCAGTCACTGAAGACTCGGGTTTAAGACAAAACAAAATAACTGTAATAAAAAGAAATCTAGAAAACTATTGTAGCCTAACAGTACTTTTGCATTCAATTGATTTATTTAGCATAGCCACAGAACAAAATAATTTGTACATTCAGTCACATTAAAAACAAGGAATTACAAAGCAGTCCACATTTAATCTAAGTGCATTCCTTTGGAGTAACAGTTCCTGTTGTTTCACTTGTACGTCTTCATATGCCAAAGGCCATCATTTAAATAGTGGATATTTTCAATACCAATCCCTTTGTTGACCTTCTCACTGTAGGAGGAAAAATGTACAGAAGTATTAGCTAAGTTAAATAGGAGAGCACTACAAAATGTATTATTTCAAGTAGAAACGGCAACATTTGTCAACTGGGAGGGGAAAGCTATCAACCACAAAGTAATTATCTTCCACAGCAGGTGGACAAGAAACAATATTTGTTATTACATGTGCCCACACTGCTGACTGGTAAGAGGACAATATTTGCCTTCCACGTTTTTTCAACAGCTTTCCACAGTATTTTTATGTCTTTCTGGGACACAGTTCTTCAGACAACACTTCTGCTACTTTTCTTAATTTTACCATTTCTCTATCAAAGTAGCACAGCAGTTGTGAGCCTTCCCCTCCCTGCACAGGATGTGGTACAAGACGACTGGAATGTGGAATCTAACAAGTTCTGGTTCCAAGCGTGCCACTGACACAATCAAATGCAAGTGAGCTACCTCACTTCTAGTTGCAGGTCATCTACCCACTTAATAAAGAATTAAAAATGCTAAATTTATGTGCCAAGGACTAGCAGCTTGTTACAGACATGCTATCCTCTGTAGTATTGACTTTTAAGTCATGTCATCTTTTTAAAATTACTGGTTTGTGTCTGCATTGAATGTGTTTATTTTTCCAGTAAAAAAAAAAAAACCAAAACTAGTTTTGCCACAATAAACAAGACAAATCTCTTTCTGGGAGTGAGAACAAGTTTCATTCCCCTGGCGAATATAATTTACTCTACTTACACCAAGTGTTCTATTACTTACACAATCTGTCCAAAAGTAATGAGGAAGGGAAATGCTGCTAACACAACATTAACACATTATATGTAGTAATCACACCAAGGGATTGAAATCCCACTGGCTAAACCAGAAAATTGTGGAACAATGTCACACAAAAAAGCAGCTAACAGGCTGCAGAGAGGAGTATCATTTCATTTTCCTCTCCGGTTCATGTTGCTTCTCACAGGAACAGGATATTCAGCTGCAAGGCTGGTGGATTTGAAGTTAGGTATACAAAGAACCTTGGTTTGCAGTGATCACAGTGCACTCTTAGGACTTAAACACAAGTAGCTTTTCTTTCCACTTACTCTTGGAGTCTTTTGAAGCACTACAAAGAATCTTGAGGAATATAATTCCTCAACAGCTACAGCAGGTCCAAATCCAGGTTTCTGCAGTCCCACTCTATCCCTGTCCTCTAACACATTCCCACCTCTCTGCCTTGTGCTACTATTACAGCTTAGGACAGCAGTCACCCAGTACAGGAGATGATCCTGCTGAGAATTAACCACACAAAAAAGAGTGACTTGTTTTCACCAAAAAAGCTTCCTCACTGCCACACATGACAGACGGGTCTGGAACCAACACAGCCCAAACCTGCTGGGTGCACCTCACATCCTGCAAGATGTTAACAGAACTTAAAATGACAAAGTGATTTAGCTACTTAAAATTTAGCACTACCTGAAAGCCAAGAACAACTAACATCCATTTCTATTTTCTGTATCTCATTTCCTTCTCAAATAGTTTTCAGTTTATCCTCTGAGCAGACCTCTAAATTTCACAAGAGGCTCAGCCAAGTTAGTCAGCACATCAAGCAGGAATGCTGCATGTGGGTACAGCCTAAAGGAAAAGAGCAGGCCACAGAGAAAAAAAAGCCTAGACAGGCAACCAAGCTCCAGCAGGACTTGAGTCTCTGCTGTCCCTGCAGATAAAAATCTCTTCAATGTCTTCAACCCTCTCAAATCCAAATTACATCTCATGCCTAGCCCAGGTAGTAAGTACTTGATAAAAGTTTTTTTTTGTTCAACAAGACCTTTGAGAAAGTATGATCAGAGCACTAGAAATACTAACATTCAGTAGTAGTACTAATGTTTTGTGTCTTAAAATCCATATTCACATGAAAAGAACTATTTTGATTCCCAACAAGGATGGAAGACATTCCCTGCCTCCTCTTCTTTCCCAGAATACCAATCAACAAAATGAAATCTTACAAAACTCTACACTTGAACAACACATGCTGCAACAGCAATGCAGTAACCTTGACAGTGGTGCTTATACTCCAAACTAACATAAGAATAATAACATGGGACAGGTTATATTTCAATTTGTAAAACACTTACATGTCCTCAGCTGACATCTTCATTACTCCCACACATAATGCGTGTTGTTTTCCCTCTGCCATTATTGCCTACAAATTACTGCTAAGGAAAAAAGATCTCTTTTTAAACTATTTCAGAAAAGTAAAAGTAATAGGAAGAAATTACTTCCAAAAACACTTTCAAAAGCCAGTGTTGAACTTTTAACCTTTCAGTAATTCTAGAGCTCCAGCTCCTAAAGATAAGCAAAACAATGCACTGAATTTAACAACTGAATCAGTGTGTAGGACAAAGCATGTATTTATGAACTTGGAACAGCAATTACAGAAAAAATCTCCCAGTGCTACATTTCTTCCTTTGTGTGTAACACAGAGATGACAGTCTCTCCCTTTCTGGAACAAAAAAGGACGTGTTTGTGGGGCCATTTTAGATTCCAAGGCACAGAAGAACTGAGACACCAATTTAAAAACTACAAGTACTGAAATCACATGTGTCCTTTTCAGAGCTTAGCAACACGTGATGTTAACTGCTGATCTTTTCCTATAGCATCTAACAACAAAAGCAGCACAGCTTGGTGTTATAAATGCTGTATTTGTTCAGGGCTCTCTTCTCAGTAATTTAATGAGTGAATTAGCACACTTTCCTCATTTTACATATGCTAACTTCATCAGACACATAAAGCAAGTCCTGACTGCAGTAAAGCTGATCCTGAACATCTTTCCTAATTCCCTAGGAACAGGACAGAATCCTTCTTTAACTGAAGGGAATACAAGATTGACTAAGGGGGCAGGGGACAAATTACACTGCACCTCATCTACCTTTACCGTTCTGCATAAAATCACTAAGAAGCTCCACTTACCAGTGAGATTAATGAACAGCAGCCCACCCAATGGTACAGCAGGAATACTTATTTGGTTTGGAACATACAGTAAGTGAAAAAATATGAACAATTTTAACCTTGCCAAGCAATATCTAAACCTCTGCATCTCCTTTCTGATTACTACTTATTTCAAGAAATCAAATTAAAATCCAAAGTAATACAGAGAATGAGAAACTGAGAACACAAGAACAGAAATTTAACTCATCTCACAGTAAGCAATAATTCATAGTTAAGAAGGATACAACGACAGTGTCAACAGCAGCAGGGTAAAGCTTTGCTCCAGGAGACGTCAGGCCAGGGCACATTATATTAGCTCCACTCAGGACAAATTTAATGGCGCCTTTATCAACCTGCTGATGCGGGAGAATAAATGGGTCTAGGAGGGGAAAGACACAGCATTGCAATTAATACAGCACCATGACAACATGAATAGCTCATTATCAAGTCAGTTTAAATGGGGCAATTAGGTACAGTGTGCTGCAAGGGTAGGAAGTTTGAGAAATAATTTCCAGAGCTCCTGCTGGGCCATGCCATCCCAAAAGGACACAAATACTGACCCAAAAGGACACAGGTACTGTCCTCCCAGACCACACCTTTTATCTGAGAACCAAAGGTAATCCAGCACTTCAGGCTATGCCTCCTGCACATTCACTGACCCATAGACTGAGCAACAATTTTCCCCTAGGGAAAACAACCACCAAGCGCCCATCCTAAGAGATCTTAAAACCAAGCGGTCTTAAATCCCACAAACTCCATCTACTCTTACAAATTACTCCAACATTAAAGAAAAACAGTTTAACATTAATAGAACAAAAAAGGCAAAGATGGACAAAATTCATTAAAGCTGTCAGCTCTCCAAGCCATCCTTCAAGTGCAGGCACCCTCTTGAAGTATTTCCAGCACTGAGATCTGACTGAATAACGTTTTTTGGGATCCAAGACAGAGTAACACAGTCAAGGAGAACAGCAAGAAAAAAATAGTAAGTGTAAATTGTAAAAAGTAAAAAACATGCAGCATAAGTTCCTACAGGAAACAGATATACATTACATCATTAAACTCAGGAAGACAGAATATTTTCCTAGTAAGAACTTACAAGTATTTGTATAACAACGAGACTTGAAAGAAAAAGGATAGAGACCAACAACAGCAAATTTATATCTCTGTCCTAGGGGAACCTCTCGAGACTTTTTTACAGAGCTTTGCACAATTTAATTCTTACTTACTGAAGTTCAGATTGCTTAAAATATAGCATGGAAGCAATTCACACAGACATGTGGAATAGAAAATTAATAAATTCCAGTTAAGAAAATATACTGTATCTTTAAGATCTATTCTGGAATCTGCATATGCATGGACTATATGGGATGGAAGCCCTTTTTAATTTGGTTCTACAGATGTCCTGTGGAATCACATTGTCATCCTTCTCTTCCCAGCACTACCACCCTCAGGAAACTTACATTTGTGAAGCAACCTTAGCGTCGGGTAAAAAATCCCTTCTCTTTGCCTGAAGAACAGCAACTCCCCATTCACAGTGAGGATTTCTATATGTTCATGACTGCAAGATTAAAAAAAAAAATTCCAAGCGCTACTTAACCCTTCTGTAGTTTAAATACAGTATTTTACCTTATGGAGTCTGGTCTATCTTAGCACCTGAGAATAAAAACAGTCAGTTAGCAACAAGATTTAAAACTAAAAATATCATCTTTCTGTATAACTTGCTCTTCAGCAGTGGTCTCCTGTTCACTTCTTTCCCCTTTGATAAAAAAGAAACCTAGAGACAAAATATACAAACTGCATTCCTTTGGCATTGCTTTTTGAATGCAATACAAAGAGTGAATAAGAACACAGCAAAAATGTACTACCCTCTATTTAGAAAAAGAGAAAATAATCAAGACAATATGTGGACACCCAAAAATAGTACAAAATGTTACTGACAGGAATCCAAACAATTTTGAGCTTCCATGTCCATAAAGCTGAATGCTTCCCTTTAACAACAGGCTGATCCTTGGAGACTCTGAATACACTGCACATTAACTACCAGGCAGCATTTTTAAGCTCCTCAAGCATCCCACTAGCATGTGCCTTTAAGGCACAATGAGCAATGCCAACTTTCTAGTTTGGCCTTAACATGGACTATTAGTTATTAACAGATGATTAATACCTCTCAAAAGTGCTAGGTTTATCTACTGTACAAAGTAAACATACAAAGGAAGCAATCCTAGCACCTCGAAAGCAAAGTTTAAGAGAAAAGATACTTACCATCTTACTATTTTGACTGGGTCTTTCTTTGGCATGATTTGGTTTAGCCATGGTTCAATAACAGGAAATTGGTCTATCAGTTGATTCTTGATACCTTTAATAACTGAAGTCTTCAGCTGGATGCAGTTTGATACATTCTCCTTTTCATCAAATCTGTCAAGTGAGTGAAAGTATTTTAGAAATGCACAATCTGCTGCACAAAACACGCATTTTTTAACAGCTGTCTTCAGAAACGTTTATAAATTCACTGTAAAAGTTTAATAGCAGACTGACTGTCCAACTTTCAAATGCAGGATTTCATGAGGCTTAAACTTGTCCCCTGGGAACACTGGGCTGGGGGAAGGCAGGAGATCCCCGCTTAGTAGCCTGTCTTCATCCCTAAATTTTTTGTATGGCCACAAAACACGTGTTTAGTCTCACAGATAAACCCTGGCACTCAGTGCTATTTTACTGAACTCCAAGAGTACTTTGCTGGTAACACAAACACCCCGTTCCGACGCGAATCCTTCACGTCCACCACAGAAGTACGAACGGCGCTTTCTACCACCCGAAGGTGGGACAAGTTAATGACTCAGCTCCATTTAACGAGCGAGTGCCCAAGGTAAAGCCGAGGGCTGCGGGCGGCGCTGCCCGAGGAGGCCGCGGCGGCCGCGGCGGCCG
>VZTG01006419.1:284059-316583 GCA_013397845.1 Melanocharis versteri
TCCCGGCCGCGCTTCCGTGCGCCGCGCCCCGTCATGCACGGCGGGCGGATGCGCCGCCATTTTTGCGCTCCCTCTGCCGTGCAGTGACAATAACAACCCGGCCGGGCCGTCCCCCCTCAGGGAGCGCGGGCACAGGCGGAGAGGGGGGAGCGGGGCCCGAGCGGAGCGGCCGCAGGGCAGAGCGGGAGGCGTGTGAGGAGAGGGGCTGGAGCCGAGGCAAGAGAGAGCCGCGCTCAGCCCTCCCCGCTGCTGCTCGGCGGAGACGAGGCGGCCGGAGCAGGAGGGGAGCGCAAGGAGGAGCCGGGGGAGCGGGCAGCCGTGGGGAATTCTGCTGCTGGAGAGGAGAATTGAAAGGAACTGGTGGGCGGCGAGAGGCAGGAACGGAGGCGCTCCGCTGGGAAAGGAGTAAAAGCAGAAAGGCAGAGACAAACTACGAGAAGAACCAAAGTAATAAAGAATAGGGGAAGAGGAGCTAAAGTGATTCCTCCGATAAAGAAGAACGCGAAGGAGAGGAAATACGGAAGGGCTCCACTGATGAGAAGGAGGAGTTGAAAGACCCCCCCCGAGAGACAGCAAACAGAGACTGACTCTAAAACTCTCCCCCTCTCTTTGTCACACCACAAGGATTTGATGCCCCTCAGCCTGTTCACTTCTGTGTGTTCATGTTTCCCACAGGTTTCTCTTCCCCCAACCCCCCAGCTGCAGCCCAGGAGGTCAGACCTGCCACTGATGGTAACACTAGCAGCAGCTCCTCCTGCAAGAAGAGAAAGTTAAATAACAGCAGCAACAGTAATTCCGAAAAAGAAGAATTCGATTCCATTTCCTCCTGCACCTCTTCTCCTTCCAAAAACACCTCCTCATCATCTTCCTCTGTCATCACCACTTCCTCGTGCTCCTCCTCAGGGGTTGCTTCCTCCAACCATCACCTCCAGAAGAAACTGCGCTTTGAGGACTCCGTGGATTTTATTGGACTCGATGTGAAGATGGCTGAAGAGTCTTCTTCCTCCTCCTCTCCTGCTGCCTCTTCTCAGCAGCAGCACCAGCAACAGCTTAAAAATAAAAGCCTTTTAATTTCGTCAGTGGCTGTGGGGCACCATGCAAATGGCCTGACCAAAGCTGCCTCCTCTACTGTTTCCAGTTTCGCCAACAGTAAACCTGGCTCTGCCAAGAAATTAGTGATCAAGAACTTTAAAGGTAACAGGCCATAATTTGTCACAACCCATGGGGAGCTGACACTCGACTTTGTGTTTTGTTTTCAGCCTGAAAACTGGTTCCTTTCAAATAGCTCCAGGTTTTGTGGGAATTGCTTTTCTGTGGTGAACATTTCTATGCTTATGTAAAGGGGAATAATGATTTCTGATGTGTGCTTGCCTAGTCATGTACACATCCTGAGCTACACTTGGCTGCTTGGAATTATTTTTCAGACTCCCTTCACTCTGTCTTTTGAGAAGGCCTTAATTTGTTTGTTAGGCATGAGGTTTTACTACCTAGGTGTGTAAATCGCCTTTGTTTAAACTTTTAACATTTGAGATCTCTTTTCTAGTAATCCTGATTCAGAGCTTAGTGTATATTTTAGCCCAGTTCATGATAAGTCTTTGCACAGAATGTGATTTTTTAAATTGGCCTTGAATCTGCATGTCTTGCCTCTATCCGTGTTGTCTGTTTATAGGATAATCTGCCTGTGCTTAGTTTTAAATGTTGAAACTAAGGTGATTATCGGGCTATTATGGTAGATTTCCTTTCTGGTTTCCCCACTTGCCTTTAAAGTAGGTAGTTCAGATTTTTGCGGAGTTTTTCCCTTGTAATATCCTCGCTGTAATTTTTAATTGTAGTATCTTTTCTCTGTCTTAGCTAACTCTTACTTTGCAAGTTTACATTATTTTATAAATTCTCTCCAAACATGTGTTTGAGATTTTTGAGTAGTGTTGCTAGAGACCAAGGTGAAGTAGAGAAGTTAAATTTTTCTGATGTGATGCTGCTTCATTTTCTAATAAACAAAAATACAGATAGGTAGGCAGAAAGTTTAGCTAAAATGCTGCCATTTCTTCGCTATAAAAATGAGGATATCACGGGCTTTTTTTATTTCCTGCCTCTTGCTGTCTTCTAAAATAGTCCACTACCTTGTTTTCTTGGGTTGTTTCTTTCTCCTCATGTGGTTGGGTTTGCAGAGGGGTAAAAGATATTTCTGACATTAAAATTAATTCCTAAATACACAGTTAGCACGGATGTTCTGTAGAGATACTGCATTAGGTAAGGATTAGGATTATTTGACCCACTGTAATGTTTGCAGGAATTCATGATTACACTGTAACTCTTTGCTTTGAGGTTCCAATTCTCAAAAATGTTCTCCTCCCATCACAGCATCATAATTTAATTTGACTGATTATTTTAAAATACAAACCTATGATGCATTATAGGCTCTGCAGTTCCTTGTGCACTGTTATCTTTAAGGGAAGTTAACTTTTCACGTTTGAAATGCCTGTTAAATGTCATGGATTGCATGGTGCTGTGATCATCATTGCTTCTGAATTGGTATTTGAACCACTTGCTTAGAAAGGATGTCTCGAGATTCTGACAGCCTTGCTTTTTATTTACTCTCAGATGCTAAACTGAATAATAATCTTAAGATTATTGTCTTTATCTTAGTATGATAGCAATAACATCCTTTACAACTTAGATAACTTCCTAAAAGCCATAACCTTGGTGTTAACTGCTGAGCAGCATACTCAGGAGTTGCTAGTGAAAATAGGCAAGTCCGTAGTCAGTTGTCTCTAGATCCGGATGATGCAGCTAATGTTGGGATATTGCCAATATTGTAGGGAAATGCTTGGAAAAACATAATAATTACTTCTCTCTGTTAGTTATTTCTAAGGAAATCATAAAGCTTTAAAATTTGTCTTTTAGGTGTGTAAAAGTCAATTTTAATAGAGTATAAACTCTGGGCCAGTTTCACCTGTTGGTAGCATGAATGTGCATGTGTCATCTTCCTGCTCAGATTTTCTTCTTGTGTCTTCTCCATTTGGGAATGTGCTTATTAGGAAAAAAATGGTCACTTTAGGTAGTTACGAGAATATAAAATTTTAGAATAGTTCTTATATTCTGAGGATGTGACTTGGGGAATATCTTAGCATGTTGTAAATGCTTTAGGCTTGCTGAAGGTGCTGCAGAGCAGGGGAATCTCTAGAAAAGAGCCAGATAAAATAATGGAGAGGGTCAGATCTGGGAAGCTGGAGCTGTTTGAACATTAAAACAGGGTTAACTCTAAAAAGTATCCACTGGCCAAACCCAAGAGAGACAAAAATTGATTCCTTTAAAATTGGAAGGTTTTCCTTGGGACCATAAAGCCTGTATAATAATTACAGTGTTTCCATGAGTGTTTCTTGAGGAGTTCTTTCCAATTGTTACAGAGTAGAATTAATGAGCATAGATTAAAAACTAAGATACGCACAACTGTGTATCTTTTAATCCATCGTTTTCTCCTTTTATGTTCCCTTTTTTTTGGGTTTGCTGTCCTGGTAACGAAAGAGTGTAACAAAGGTATAGATCATTTTTGCTGGTTTTAGCCCTTCTTGAGCTGCTCAGGCACAGGATTGTGATTTTTGTAAACCACGTGTACTGTTTGGGTTACAAGTGATGTGATGTGTGTGTGAAGAGCAATGCTGAATTTCTTCAATGTGTTACTCTTTCAAATGTAAATAAGATACTGCTTTTACACAAATGGTTTCTTTTCATGTAAGTATAAATTCAAAGCTGGACCATCAGCCCATACCTCTTTCCCCTCAAAGCTACATCCTTTCCATTTCTGCAAAAGGTTCTACTTTAATACATTCTCAAACTTTATATAATTTTTTTTAAAGATAAACCCAAATTGCCTGAAAACTACACAGATGAAACCTGGCAAAAACTGAAAGAAGCTGTAGAAGCTATCCAGAACAGTACTTCGATTAAGTACAACTTAGAAGAGCTCTATCAGGTAAGTGCATTAAGTAAAAGCAATGGAGTAGGGCTTTTTTGTTTTGTTCTCAGATTTTTTTGCTTAAAACACTTGATATGGTGGTAAGAATATGGCATTTTGCTTGATAGCTGCTTTTGTTATTGAAAAACTTGTCACCAAATAGTTTCTTCATTTTAAAATCATGAGTAAAAGTTTCACGAGACCTAGTAACGAACTTTTTTTTTTTTTAACTTGACACAACAAAACCCAAGGTATGGTTTCCCTTGCAGCAGTTGACGAGAATTAAATAAAGCAAGGAGCTATATTCCCTTTTCTGTTGGGGGTCGTGGTGTTTATCTGCTAAAGGAGAAATGTGAAATCCTCAAATATTAGTGTTTAAGAATAAGATGATTTATATTAACATATCATTTATTTTCTGAAGAAACTATGTGTTCACGATCGAGTATCACAAATCACTTAAAAACTGGAACTTTTTATTGACTTCTTGTGGGTAAATAGAACACCATTTTTCCTTCATGAATTGTGTTATTTTGGTTTGATTGTAATTTTCAGGCATTGCAGCATTCTCTTTATTCTAACAAGAGAGAATCAGACTTCGTTGCCAGCAACAGCTCTGATTGTTTTTTCTTAAATCCTTTAGGAAGTGATCAGATTGAACTGCATTTCCTAATGCTTTTTTTACAAGCTCCACTTCTGCTTTTTCAGCGGAATGTGTTGGGGAGATTTCCCCCTATTTACCTTTTCCCTACTAACGTCACTTGTGGTTTTAGCAGCATAGCAACAGTGCTGCTTTAGCTGGGTATTAAGAAGCACTTGAACTTTTTACTCTACTTTTAAAGCCTTTATTACCTGGTTAGTTGTTTAATTTTTTCCTCTGTGTGTGTATATAGCCTTCTCACCATCTCTTCTTAGTGCCTCTTCTTCCCCTGCCCTCCTCTTTTCAACAAAAGCTGCATTTTTATATGGGGGAAAGAATCCTGCTTTTACAAGGCTTGGGGACAGATTTAAGGAAGAATTAATTGCTGTTCCTCAGTCTACGGCATTCTTAAGATCACTATAATATTTTATAATGTTCAATTAATAAACTAAAAATACTGCTTTTTTAATGGTTTGTCAGAATAATAGATAGTATTGTTATTTTTGCAAAACTTGGTGGAAGTGGTAGCAAATTACAACCAACTGTACTGGGTGGTATTGTAAATTACTTACTCTAGACTGAATAACAGTGCAAATAACTGTTAATTAAATGCTTGAAGACTATCCAAAATTGTTAAAAAATACAAAGTTCTATTGAAATACTTGCTTCTGTTTAACAGTGTTGTTTAGATTTCTGCTCAGTCTTACCACAAGCTTAATTTAATGTTGCTTGTGGTCAGAAAAGAAAAAATAAACTTTTTTTGTTTTAAATCTCAGTGATTCAACATTGTTATTACTTAGCTACTTCTCGCTGAAATAGAGTATAATCAAGTTGTTATTACTTAGATACTTCTCAGTGAAATAGAGTGCAATCAAGTATGATTTTTTTTATATAAATCTAAAAATAAATGTCTTGATTTAAAAATAGTAATAGGAATCACTAGTGTTTTTAGATGCTAACTAAACTAATGTCATTTCTGAACAGCTGCTTGGTAAAAGGATCTGATCCCAAATATGCCTTGGCAGACACCATTATCCAACATAGAGGGGAATTACAAAAGAGTCTGCAGAAGTTCTGCTGCAGAACTCAAAAGAAGATAATTATTTTTTTAATGGAGTTAAACTTCTTGCGTTTGGTTTGGCTCTTGTCTGTGCTGGAAAAATCCCACTGGGCAAACATTTTGAAGCTTTATTTCCTTGTGGGACCCAAGCTTTGTACTTGATTTGTTCCTCCTCAGCAAGCAAAATGATTCTTATCCTTGAGTAGCTGAAGTGCTACAGAATTGAATGCTTCTTTCGTAGAATAATTTTCCTTACATTAGTACCTGAAAGTAGAGATCTAGATCTTTGGTACCTGATACATAGCTGTTTTTATAAATCAATCAGAGTTAAGTACTTCAGGAAAGTTCTGGTTTTCTCTCATCAGAGTTGTGTTCAGTTCTTTTTCCTTACCACACAAACCCAGGTGTGGATGCTGCAGTTAAAACAAACAAACAAACAACCCCGCCCCCAAAAAACCACATCCAACTGCATATATCTTACACAAACAGATTTTCTGACCATCGTTAGGGCACAAATTCTCTGATCAGAAACATTTTTTTCACTAATTCAGAACAAGATAACTTTGTGAACTAGAGGCCCTAAAGTTTTCACATGTATCAATGTTGATATATTTTAGATATAATCAGCCTTGTCACTGGTAATTAAGCAAAACATAGTGTTGCAGTAGGGGGTTAATCTCTTAAAAATGAGCAAAATTCACAAAATTAAAGCATTTCTGTGCATGTCATCAACAAAGACGCAGAAGCTTTGTACTTTATGCTCAAACATTCAATCCTAGCAGACATGTTCAACACTGTGGAATTTCTGATAGACAAATGTAAAAGCTCAGCTTTATAGGAACACTCCATAAAAGTAGGTGTATATTAATACAGGTGCCCTTATTTCACTAAAAGTTAATTGTATGCATTTATCCATCTCCAGTGCAGAGGCTAATTCTTACAAGGATTTAGAGCAGCGTGGTTAAAGAGTACTTGTTAGATCGACAGCAATTTTAACAGTGTTGGGATGAGGTGACCAGAAGTTCAGGAAAGAGGCTGCTGGTGTCCTGAGTTGGTGGGTTGAAGCCAGAGTAACGGTGGCTCTGCAAGTGACAGGCGAGTTCCATCCAAAACATTCACCTTCCCAGCTCTCAGTTGGCTTCTCCAAAGTGGAAGAAATTAAGAAACCTTGGAAGATTGCACTTGCTGAAGTTCTAATCAGGCTCTTCAAGCTCTGTGTTTTCCATCTCCTTGTTTTTCTGAATCAAGTATCAGGTTATATCCTGGTTTGCTGCCCAAACCTGATTGTACAATAGCAGAATAGAGTTGAGCAGTGCCCATAACCTGCTCTGAACAGTGAACTATTGAACACATTTTCCTATTACTTTATTGTATTTGTTTGGTGTTTCTTACATGTTGAGGCTGAGAGTTAAACCTGTTGCTATTTCCAAGTATTAATATATATATATACTTGGGTGATAATTTTGGCTTTCCTTACAGTCTTCATTCAGACTTGTTTTAGTCTTAATTGGCACATTCACTCTCTTGCTATACCTGTTTACTTCTGACACTAAGCTCATGCAGGTTTGGGGGGTTTTGTGGTTATTGTTGTGTGGGATGGTTTTGTTTTGGGGTTTTGGTTTTCATGGAGGTTTGGTTTGTGTTTGGTTGGGGTTTTTTAACTCCTCTATATGCTAGAGCCAGTATTAGATGTAGTGCACTTGCACTCATAATGATTCCTGTTGATATCCTGGGATGAACCTAGGAGCTCTTGTGTAGCTACTTTGGTTATTGCTGTGCTTCTAGTGGTGACTGCTCACAGTCTGCTTCTATTTGGACTGTTGGGAAATATTCTGGGGGAATTTCAGTGTAATGGCATAGATTGCTCTGTGCGCTTCTGAGCTATGCAGTCCCTCCATGGTTGCCTGCAGGTGCTGGAGAACAAACTTTACCTTCCAGTCCTTTTTTTTTCCCAAGGAATTGGTCGTACTAACAACTGAAGTCTTTTCCAATAAGTAAATAATAGCACAAAGCATTAATTGAAAATCAAATATGCTTCTCCTCTAGCTTCTACAGGTGTTTTACAGAATAATTGCTTACTGTGTCTTTCACCGGCCTGCAAAGAATTAAAGTTGTTTAGTTGCTTTCAAATTCTGGACAATGGGTATGAATTTTAGAAGTCTTGAGATATACTGATGGACTTAAGAATGATTGTTTTCTTGATCCGTCTCCAAGACATGGCCCCATTAAATTGTGAGCACAGCGATAATTCTTCTAATGCTTGATGAGATCTAGAAATCTGGGATTGTCACTGTAAATGTAGTCATGCTGCTAATATTCAGGATTATAATTAAACTTATTCAGGCACGGAGTTGGTGGATGGATAGATAAGATAGATAACATATGTATGTATATGTACTTTTGGGGATGGGGGAAGCTTAGTCAAGGAAAGCACTGCAAAAGGAAATTAAGCTGGCAGTGCTTTTCCACTAATATCAGTGTGACTTACAGAGCACAGCAGTTAATAAAATTAATACCTTAAGTGACTGCTTTGAGGTATGAAGCCCAGCAAGCTACTGGAACATATTAAAGTACTATGCTTGGTTTTAGAGATGCCAGTCCTGCAGTTCCATGGGAGAGATCAACACTCCAGCTGAATTTACAGTCTGTGAGCTGTTCAGGGCATGGCGTGCCTTTATCTCCTGTTACCGTTGCACTGCCATGTCTGGTGTTTTGCATGCAGCAGTTAACTGTGTTAAAAGCTGTGAGAAGCACAATTCTTGTCTTGGAGAGGATGTCCCCCTTTCTTTTAAAACCACATGTAAGAATATAGCAAGATTTTTTAGTTTCTGTTTCTCTCTTTCCTTCAGGCCGTTGAAAATCTCTGCTCCTACAAGATCTCTGCAAATTTGTACAAACAATTGAGGCAGATCTGTGAAGACCACATTAAAGCACAAATTCACCAATTTAGAGAATATCCTTTTCTTAGCTATTGACAAGTCAAAATTGTTTTACCTGCAAGTATATGGTGATGGATTACTTTGACTAGTTCATGACATTAGGTCATGGTAATCTGAATTCCTGGGTTTTGTGTAATTGGTATTGCTTTCATTTCTTTGTGGTACCTAGGAGAACATTACTTGTTCCTTTATGTCTGTAACCATTGAAAAATTTCTGAGAAAGGTTCACTGGTATTTGTGAAACACCTTGGCATCTTACAGAAGCTCGCATTAGATTTGCAGCAAGGCTTAAAAAGCCTTTTTTGGCTGTATCATGTCAGGCTTTTTTATATTGAACTTGCCAAGCTTAGATAAAGTGAAGAGTCTTCCAACAAGCATCTGTTGGGTTTTTTTGGAAAAGTAATGGTGGACTGGCAGCATGCCAGGTTCTGAGGATCAAAATGTTTTATTTTCAGGAGTTCGGAGTTGCATCAGGTGGACATTCTGTTAAGTGGATGTTAATTAGTACTAGAGCGATGCAGTGAGCTGAATAAAAGATAAATTTGAAGGACAAAATTTATTTCTTAAGGTTAACTCTTAACATGAGCTGAAATTACAGTGTAGTGGTGAGCTCTTACATGTATTGGGTATTGTTGGTTTTTGAGGTATGGGGACATGTATGTTTGTTCCATTCCCCAGGGATGGGGGATTAAACAAAATATTCAAAACTGTTTAGATAATTTTTTAAAATTTGTTCAGGCAATTTTGATTTCTCGTTATTAACACAAAGACCCTCATTAAAAATAAATGTGTCGCAGGAAATTAACTGGTTCTTTTGAGAGTAGGTGAGTTTGTTGTGCTCTCTGTTAAGTGTCTTCAAAAAATAATGAAGTTGGTTTATTTCATTGCTTACACCATCTATTAATCATGATTTTCTTAATGATTTCTTCATGGATTCATTGGATAGTGTCCTTTTTCTAAAGAAAATAGACAAATGTTGGCAAGATCACTGCAGACAAATGGTAAGTTTATCTTTTTATGGAAAACCAGTTGCTTTGTCAGCCTGTTTTGCTTAACTTTTTTCCTTTTTAAACTTCTGAAATGTCCTAAATTTATGTAAGGGTTCTTTGTGATATACAGCTGTATCTAGTTTGTTAGAAATCAAGCCTTGAAAATACTTGCGTGTAGTGTGTTTCTTGGCATATGGGTCTGATCTTGGACACACACACACACACACCCCTAAATCCTCATTGTCAGTTTTATGCAAACCTTTCTCCTTTGTACCTAGTTTTAAAGGAGCTGTTCTGTTATACAGAAATATGCAGTGTCACATTGATCACCTTGCAGGGATTGGCAGAAGATGTTAAATAAATCAGCAGTATCTGAGAAAGCACTGCCTGAAACTCATTGGTGGGATTTCTTGTTGTTGAGCATAATTGGTATTGCGCTTCAGTTTTGAGAGTAAAATGATTGTGGCTGTTTTATTCCTTCTCATGACAGATTATGATTAGAAGTATCTTTTTGTTCTTGGATCGAACTTACGTACTTCAGAATTCAATGCTGCCATCTATTTGGTAAGGGCACAAAGCATTAAATTATTTGGGGGTGCATTTCAACTATTGCTTATATCTTGCTGATTTTCAGATGGATTTTTTTTAATATAAACCTCATAGTGACCCGTAAATTACATGGTGAATGCACGAGTTCTTGTTGCAAAGGGAGACTTCTAATTTATTTGCCATAAATTATAGGGTTGTTCTAGAATAGCTGTGTTCCCAAATTTCAGTGAAGTAGATATCAGCCTCCAGTTTGCACAGTTAAAGGAAGGGGTCTGGTTGACAACAGAAGTGAAAGGGTTTGGAGTGCCCAGTAACTGCCTTAGCATGCACAGTATTTCAAGTTCGGTAAGTACTTTGAAGGAAAGAGTTACTTAAAATAAAAGCAAGATATGCTTTTTTGGACTTCAACTTCTGCTCCTCATATTATTAATAATTAGCATATGCCCTGCTGTTCTTTGGTACCTGAATTACTTTGCAAGAGGTTGGTGGGGGACCTGACTTTTCCTAAGAGTGACCATACCCAGAGTTTCAAATTCATGGAAGTTTTAACTGGGACAGTCCAAGCAGAGATCCTTGTCTGTCACATCACTGAGTTCTTCTGAGCCATGCCTAAGAATCGGAGGTTAGTAAGTGATGGACAGAAAAGGAGTATTGTCCAACACCATAACCATGGAATTGGAACCCAGGATATTTTTCTTTTCTCGTGAAGGTTGGTGCTCCAACATCCTGTCAACCAACTGAAAAATAAAGATGTTGCAAAAGTTACATGGCTATTTAGGAAAAAATATCTGCATTGGTGTGTAAAATCTGTAGCTTCATGTTGGTGCAGTGTCATGGTTTATTTTAGTGTACATGTATTTGTTCATCTTGAGCGATTTGGAGGCAGAGGAATGAGGAATTGGAAGAATGCTGGTATTGGCCTCTTTATTAGATCTAGATCATATTTTAATAAGAGATATCTGGGATTTATTCTTAAACAATTTATCGAGCAGTCTTTGTTTTCTTTTCAGGGATATGGGGCTAGAATTGTTCAGAACTCATATAATCAGTGATCAGAAGGTTCAGAACAAAACTATTGATGGCATTCTTCTGCTGATCGAGAGGGAAAGAAATGGTGAGGCTATCGACAGGAGTTTACTGCGGAGCCTTCTGAGCATGCTTTCTGACTTGCAGGTGAGTAAACCTGTTTCACCTTTAAACCACTAAATAGCTCAAATTCTTACTTAGTGCTCAGTAAGCTTTACCCTGGATTGCTGTCGTGTTGTTTCCCCAGATTTATCAGGACTCTTTCGAACATAGATTCTTGGAAGAGACTAATCGCCTGTATGCAGCAGAGGGACAGAGGCTTATGCAGGAACGAGAGGTATTTTGGATGTTTAACAATATTTGTTGTGCCTGATGTCAAAGCATGTGTCAGGGAGTAGAAATATTCTGCTGCCTTAGACAGTGTACAAGGCAATAATGTGACCTTTGTTTTATAGTATTCTGAAAAAGGAAATGCACGTGCAGTTGCCTTCAGTTGCAGTGCTAATGATTTTTGCTTAAAACTGGAGCTGCTACTTCTGTCAGACCAGTATTGTCTCTCTTTTTCCCTTCTTGTTGTTTATTTTTGTAACATGCAAAACTACTCTGGCATTTTCAGGTTCCAGAATATCTTCACCATGTCAACAAGCGCTTGGAAGAAGAAGCAGACAGAATAATCACCTATTTAGATCAGAGCACACAGTAAGTGCAATCTCTCTTTGCCTGGTGGTATGAGCTGTTTGGCTCCTCTTCTGTTGAGGGCCATTTAAGTAGCTGCAATTTATTTCTGTTATTGACTGACCATCAAATGCTTTTCACTTCCCACAGTTTCATGTTTACAATGAAGCACTGTCTTGGCTCACACAGCTAATAGCCTTTTCTTCTAAGTCACTAGTTATTTTGGCATAAATGTTGTTAAGTATTTGCTTGAAGAAAAATAGGCTGCCACTCCCAGCCCAGATGTCTCTTTCCTGCTGAAATTTAATTAATCAATTAATGTTGTGCTGTTGTGCTACCTGAAAAAGATAGGACTCAGCATAGAAAATTCTTAAGCTAAAACCTCTGGATATTTACAAAAAAATATTTGCATATGGAGTCTGGGAAATTATTGAATAATGTCATTCTTCAATCTTTTCTACTTAGAGACATCATTTCCTCCAACACAGTCAGGTGGAGGTCTTCTAACATAAAGCTACAGCTGTTGTGTCTGAGAGAAAATGTAGGTCACTGATACCAAAACCTTTCTGAGAGAGAGGTATTTTATTGCTACTGTCATACATTTTGATTTACTTCCTCCTTCAGCTGTTAAAAGCATTTAGCTTGTTTAGTGGCTTCCTTCTTCCATGCTGGTATAAGTGGCCAATTCCCTATTTTGTTTTAATACCTCTTGGCTTGAGGTCTGTTTTTATTTCTCCTTGGTTTGTCTCCCAATACATTAATGTCCTCCCACAGCACAGGATTAGGCATATTATTTAATGAATTCTCCCCGACTTCTTCACCGATGGAATCATTGTCCAGCTGCCTACAGGTCATGTACAACAGGCTTATTGTGTGAATTAAAATCGTCAGTCAGCAAACAGAAAAAAAGATTGTTTACTGGGGAGAAAAAGGATAAGTATGTGTATAATCATTTTAGGTCTTTGGCCACAGATAATTAGAGCATTCCCAATGATAATGTAAGTAACATAATCTCAAAAGAAGGATTTAAAACTGTCAGTAATGGAAAAAGGAAAAGTAATTCTAAACATTTCTTCTGTAGGAAGCCACTAATTGCTACTGTAGAAAAGCAACTTCTAGGTGAACATTTAACAGCCATTCTTCAGAAAGGTAATCTTTCTTCTTTATAGAAGTGTTTCTAATTACTGCTTCGGGGCTTTCAGTTCCTGTGCTGAAAGAAAGCGATGGATTCGGGTGCTGGGGGAGGATGAGCTACATCGTTCTTTAACTCCCTTTGCTCCTCAGTTCCCGAAATAGCACTGACCATTCTCCTTGTTGGAGATAAGGAGACGCTGTGCTGTCTTCTGATACACAGCAAAGCAAAAGGAAAATTAGAACAGGAGACTCAAGTTCAGTGTGTTAAGTGGCATTTTGAAGACTTGAAGGTAAAGAAAGGAGTAGGCTTTGAATTATGGCTGTAACAGAAAAGGGAGATACTGAGTACTTGCTGCTAATAAAAAGCAGCTCATTTTAAAAATGTAGTATAATTTGAGCTATGAAATACATTGCCTCAGTTCTACAATAGTCTCTGTGGAGTCAAGTGACCCTCTGTTGATCTCAGAGATAATCTGGAAATAGAAAAGCGTGCAGCAAGAGTTGAATAATAAAACAATCAAGTCCTTAGTAGCCAGATTCTGAATGAAACAGGTATGTGAGCATCTTCCTGCACATCTGTAACAAACTCTTCATTGAGGAGAGTATCAATCTTTACCCATTTACTTTCTTAGAACCTTGTTGTAGAGCATCAGGCCTTCTCCAGAAAGTTAAAAAGTGAATGGTGAAGGTATTTCTTGAAGCTGCTTGCCTTCAAGCATCTGTAAAATTTATTTTACAGCTGGAGTTGAGACTCAGAGCTGTCTTGCCAAGGAACCTTTCCTACAGATCAGTACAGTGTAAACTTTTCAAATCTTTAGGGAATAGTAAAGCAGAAGTAAGCAAAGATGTTGTGATGAGGTTGTTATGTAAAGTACATGTAGCCTAAGTGCAATAAAATCATGTGCAATAATAAGATTTTTAAGGTTTCAGCCAGTTCAGGCAGATACTTTGTGCTTCAGTGTTAAATTAGGTACTTTTTAAAAATTAAAAAAAATAAAAACAAACAAACAAAACCACACACACACAAAAACCAACAAAACACCACCACTAATGGTTTGATAAGAAAATACTGGTTTTGAAGTGGCCTCTTACTATAGTAATAAGCTGTGCTTTCTTTGAGTTACTCTGGTTTTAATTTCTATTGAAATTCTCACATTTGCAGGTTTAAATCACCTTCTTGATGAAAACCGAATTCAAGACCTGTCTCTTCTGTATCAGTTATTCAGTCGTGTGAGAGGTGGAGTGCAGGTTCTCTTGCAGCACTGGATTGAATACATAAAGGTACTGTTCCTACAACTCTGGAACAGATACCACTGTTGTATCGGTGGGGTTTATGCACAGATACTTGAATCATCTCTGTAAACTATTGCATTTTTCTAAAAATTGAAGACATTTGCTTATAAACATGTATTTAATAAACAGCTTTTGAAACATTCCGGGAAAGGTACAGTAACTGTTCTAGCCCTATTGGAGAAAACATTGAACATTCAGTTGAATTATTGAACTCCAAATAAATTTGGAGTTTATAATCTTGCTTATAGTTAGTTTGGGGGACAACTATATTTCCTCAGTAGTTATTTTGGTAATGGCAGAATGTTTGTCTTCTTCCTAATAAAATTTCCAGTGAGAATGAGTGGTAGTTTAAGTTACTAACCAGTTGAAGTTCAAAAAGCACTTGAATATCAGTTAGGATGATTCATTTTATTTCTCAGTGAAAATGTCACAGAAAATATGGTTGTTGTGAAGGAAGGCTTTAGAATGGCATAGGAGTACTGTTAGATAAAACTGAGTTTAGTGGGAGCATTACCTGTGTAAAACCTGAAGATACAGATGATTAAAAAGCGTGTGTTTATTTTGTCATGCAAAACTTTATTTCTTTAGACAGAAGTTCTGAATCCATTCACTTTTTCATCGGTTGGTTTTGAATCAATATGCAAGGCCTAGGGATGATTATATAGTAAATACTTCATAATACAGTAATACATAATAAAGTAATACTTTTGTTGTTAGTGGAACTAATATGGGTACCAGAAACAACACATTACAAAGGTAATTTAAGGTTTTAGAAGTCTTGTTGTCTAAATTAATTATTCAGGCTAATTGAAAGATACGTTTTATTTTGCAGGCATTTGGTAGCACCATAGTAATTAATCCTGAAAAAGACAAAACCATGGTCCAAGAACTTCTTGATTTTAAAGACAAAGTTGACCATATTATTGATGTTTGCTTTCTCAAGAATGAGAAGTTTGTAAATGCCATGAAAGAAGCCTTTGAAACATTCATTAACAAAAGACCAAATAAGCCAGCTGAACTCATAGGTATTTTTCTTCAATTTCTTTTGTGTGAGAATTTGGGTGCTGAGTTTTTGATGCACTTACAGATGGGATATGCTGGGATTGTGTGTTAATACATGCACAGAGCACATCAAACTGGGGATCTGCTGTGCCACCTGATGCAAGGGAATTGTTTGTGAGGGTGGCATCAAACATTAAAAGCAAACTGTTCATCGCTTCACTGGCTAGGCTGTAGAAAAGTGCAGAACATCAGAATTTGGGCATTCCAGCAATTGGCTGGTGTCCAGACGTGAGAATACTGCTAATAATTAGATTTTTTTCAGAAGCTTACATAACTCTGCCACCAACACGTGTGCACAGAGCTGTTAGGGGTTTCATATGTGAAAGGGAAGAGAGCTGAGGATGCACTGAACCTCTCATGGTGTGGGGACAGAGTCTCTGGTTTGCCAAGAACATTATTTACAGATTTGTGCATTACGTGCCTGGTACTCTGCACTTTTGAATCATTTCCCCACACAGTGAATAATACCTGCTTTGCAATTGGTTGTGCTGTTAGGCTTGTGGAGTGATACTTTCTGTCCTCCTTTTTTTGCATTAATTCCCTAACTGTAATGTGCTTACCAGCCCATTTGAAATTAAAACAAACAATCTAGTTTGATTGAAACTAGAAATTAAAACAAAATAGTGATTGCTAGAGAAATTCAGCAATATAGTCAACACATTTAAATAACTGATTTACATCTTTTTCTTCTGATGTTTTTGCTTCTATTACAGCCATGTCAATCTGCAACAGCAGTGACTTTTTACTTTGAGATCACAACATAAATCAAGATTTTTTTTCATGGGCAAAATGTTTTTAACATTGTGCATGATAATAAAGTTAGGATGCAGTCATTGCTTATCTGAAAAAAGATACTAGGCTATAATGTTTTTATAACTTTATAGCTCCTATGAAAATGTATCAAGGTAGCTGTTACGAGGCTCATAGAAAGTGATTTCAGGATCCTTTACATTTTCAAGATTTCGTAATATTAGATTTAGACATTTTTGTTTCACTGTGATATTAAGCATGTGCTAAACTCTATTCTTCAACACTCTTTTAGCTAAATATGTAGATTCAAAGCTTCGTGCAGGCAACAAAGAAGCTACTGATGAAGAACTTGAAAAAATGCTGGATAAAATTATGATCATATTTAGGTTCATATACGGTAAGTATTGGGGGGTTTTTTTGTGGGGATACAGTTGTTTAACCAGTAACATAAAGGTACTCTAAAATTATTTTTGTAGCCTGGTTACATTTTCAGGTGTTTGTTCTCTGTGGATGTGGTTTGTTGGTGGAGTGCTGTTTAACTACTTTGCCTGTCAAATTGCAAATAACAAAACCTGTGGAAATCTTCATATGAAGGCCCTTTTTGCTTTACTGAGCTTAGAATTGGGCCTCTAGTAGGTAATGTTTATTTAAAACCAGCAGTGCTTTGTGATCACTTTCAACTCTCATCTCTTACAGGAAAAGATGTCTTTGAGGCCTTTTATAAAAAAGATCTAGCAAAGAGACTATTAGTTGGGAAGAGTGCATCAGTAGATGCTGAAAAATCTATGCTTTCCAAACTCAAACATGGTAAATATCTATCTATCTATCTATCTATCTATCATTTCTATCTATCAGCTTTCTTTTAAAAGTAGTTGTTTTTACAGGCCTTCACAGAAGCGCTATTGGTATTTCCCCTTTCCATGAGGGCAAAAGCCTCTGTGCAGGTCCTGAATGACTGGTGGGTTTTGAGGAGATCCATTTGCTTTTAGTTTTGTAATTATAACAGGAAAAGCCAAAACCCAGGAACTTAAAGTGCACTGTATATCTTGGCCTGTGGGACAGAGTTGAGGTTCTCTGCTGAGTAAACCAGTGATGTGCTCAGAGAACTTAGGGATGACTTCCACTTGCTATTCACTGCTGGCTAGTCATTCTTGAGTCTGGTCTTCATTGTTTCATTGGATGGAGCCTTTGGGTGGTGAGGGTGAGATTTTTAGAGCTTGATCTTGTTCAGCCATCAGGAGACAGTTTGTAAGGCAGCTGATCGGGATTAGAATTGTCATCTGAGGGACTGGTGGCCACCATAGTCAAAGGATGAACAGTCAGGTCCATGTGGAAAAACAGCTGGATTGCAAAATAGCTACCACATTAAAACATTTTCCTCTTTCTTGTTTGTAACCTTATTCTGTACATGAATTAGAATCCACATCTTTATGTAAGAAAATCTGCTGAAAAAGGTCATCTTGCTTAAAAGTACATTCTGACACTTAGAATAACTACTCTGAGGTGTTGAAAATAAACAGATTAATTTCTAATATTTACATTTTCTCTTTTACAGAATGTGGAGCTGCTTTCACCAGCAAACTTGAAGGAATGTTTAAAGATATGGAGCTTTCAAAAGACATAATGATACAATTCAAACAGGTACTGAGGAAAAGCCTGCTGTCTGTCCTGTCTGTGCTTTTGAAAATTTTACTGATTTTATTAAAGGTTTTTTCCTGAGCAACACAGAAAAAAAAACTGAGACAAGCTTCTTCAAACAAACAAACAAAACATCACCCACAGCAATAAGAGAATTATAAACTTAAAAAACATTTTTACACCAGCTCTAAGACATTTTTAACACCACTATATTCTGACACCTGGCTTACAAGTTTTTGGACATTTAGGTCTGGTGATTTTTGTAATGTTTTGATTACAAACAATTTTTAACATTCTTTCCTCCATTCACACTTAATTACATAGATCTTCACCTCAGCCTGCTAAAACACTAATTTTGTTGTTTTCTTCCTGTATGGAAGTGCCTTTTGAACTTCAGAAAAGTGCTTGTTCTTATCTTAAATTTCTTGTATGTGCTTTGCAGTTTATACAACAAACACATCATGTGGTCACTTGTCTTCTCTGCTCTCGCAATGCCTGTTCTAACTTTTCAGTTCTGCCTGAAATACGTATAATAAACATAGCTCTATTACAATTTCTTTTGTTTCTCTTTGCAGTATATGCAAAATCAGAATGTCCCTGGCAACATTGAGCTAACAGTGAATATTCTGACTATGGGTTACTGGCCAACCTACGTGCCTATGGAGGTCCACCTGCCCCCAGAGGTAATGAACATCATGGGTTTTACAAGTATTGGCCTGTCTGAAATGTATCTTGGGATCCACTGACACTTGGTTTTCAATATGCATAGAGAAAGAAATGCAGAACTATCTTTTTAAAATGAAATTTGTTTTCTTGCAATTCCTTTTATCATTCTAAGCCTTGGTTTAAGGCTTAATTGATTGTGGAGGAGGGAAGGATGCTTTTAAAGTAGAAATTGTGTTTTAGTGTTTTGGGATTTTTCTTTCTTTAGATGGTAAAACTGCAGGAGATTTTCAAGACCTTTTATTTAGGAAAACACAGTGGTAGGAAACTTCAGTGGCAGTCAACACTAGGACACTGTGTACTAAAAGCAGAATTTAAAGAGGTGAGTCTATTGTTTCTATTACTCCTGTTGTTTTGTTGATTCCAAGTCTGGGTTGTACCTTAGGGATATATGGGGAAGCTTTTTTGTGCTGTGATGGAAAACTTAACACTGGTTTTGCAATTACTTTCAACTTCCAGCTGTCTTTTCCAGAGTTGGTAGTTTCTGAAACAGTTGTGTTAATGTCTAAGAACAAGCACCCAATTTCTGTATTGGTGGGGAAAGAAAAGCCTATTGGGGAAAATATCCAGTGGATTTAGCTCCAGATTAAAAATCGTCCTCATTTTTATAGTGGGGAGGAAAAAAAAGGGGCCATGTTTCTTCTATGGCTTTACTT
Source organism: Melanocharis versteri (assembly GCA_013397845.1). Classification (NCBI taxonomy): domain Eukaryota; kingdom Metazoa; phylum Chordata; class Aves; order Passeriformes; family Melanocharitidae; genus Melanocharis; species Melanocharis versteri. The sequence goes on from VZTG01006419.1 coordinate 303,146, forward strand.
CATCTGATAGCATTATGCATCTTTACAGTAAGATTTTCACTACTGAAATAAAGAAAAATTCTGGATTGTACAAGAACACAACTGTTTTAAAAGGGTTTCTGGTTATTCCCCTTCAGCATTTCTTCACAGACACAGATTTTTCTCATGAAATAGAAATGCTTACCATTTCCATTTTCAGAAAAATGTTCATGGTAAAACAAGTATTATCAAACTTGATTGTTTCAAAGATTCTATGGTTCCTTATACTGTGTTCCTTAAACTAACGTTTGTGTTAGATTTTGAATTAAGGGTCTTCCTAATTGTAATTTTAAGCACTCAGTGCTTTGAGACTTGTGTGGAGTCATCTGATGCACATCTTGGATGAGTTTTGTCACTGGATAGAATAGTCCAGCCTTGTGGCCTCAAGCTTGTGCTGTATTTCATAGTAAACACAAGTGAACAGGAACTTCTATTCTTTCATATTCTCAAGTGAATAAAATAACACCCTGTTAGTGAAAGAACTGACATGCAAGAGTGACTTGTTTCTCATGTTCCCCTCATCCCTTTCCCTCCACCCCCCAGAAAAAACAGCCTGGTGATGTCTGTTTATTTCCCTTGTGACAGGGCAAAAAAGAACTTCAGGTCTCCTTGTTCCAGACACTGGTGCTGCTCATGTTTAATGAAGGAGAGGAGTTCAGTTTAGAGGAGATAAAGCAAGCCACTGGGATAGGTTGGTATCAAAAACAACCGAGTACTTCCAAGTGCTCTTATTAAAAAAACCTAAACAACTTGTTTCTGCTTTAGAGGATGGAGAGCTGAGAAGGACACTTCAATCTCTGGCTTGTGGCAAAGCCAGAGTACTGACTAAAAGCCCCAAAGGCAAAGATGTGGAAGATGGTGATAAATTCACATGTAATGATGATTTCAGACATAAGCTCTTCAGGATAAAAATCAACCAAATTCAGATGAAAGAAACGGTATATTTTTTTTAATCCTCTGGGGTTTAGATCCTTGGGTTAAGAACCTTGTTGCCTGCCCTTTTACAAGCTTTTTTCCTCTTGATTGTCATGTACATACTGATATCTCTGTCAGAGTTACACGTGTAATTTGGATGACAGCACATACCTAACAGTGGTGATTTAAGCGTGTGCCTCTGTACAAAGGCACCAGTGATGCTGGATGTCTCTAAGTAAGGTTAAGAGATGTTCAATTATGAAATGCTCTTTTCGTCCTTTATCATTCCGTGGAGCTTTACTGACTGTTTGTGAACATGGCAAATGAACTGTGGACTTGTTTCTCTGACAGCCATCCAATGTAAAATCTGTGCAAAGGTTTTAATTCTTTGTACAAGTGTGTTTTTCAATAGACAATCAGTCTTTGTACTTGTAAAGGCTTTATGTCAGATATTTGACAACAGGCATTTCACTGTCTTAGACTGAGAATTGTCTTGGAGATAGCAAGAATTGTTTTGACAGTGCTGGTTTTCTCATTTAAACTTTTCTAAATGGATCCTTCAGGTGGAGGAACAGGCAAGCACTACAGAGAGAGTGTTCCAGGACCGGCAGTACCAGATCGATGCCGCCATTGTGCGGATCATGAAGATGCGCAAGACGCTGAGTCATAACCTGCTCGTGTCAGAGGTCTACAACCAGCTGAAATTCCCAGTCAAGGTGGTGTACTGATTTTTCTACTTCTAAAACTTTATTAGTTCTTTTTATCTTCCCTGGCCTGCCCTCAGTTAAATGGTGCTTCTGTCTAAAATATGCATCTTTTTAGTATTAGAAAGGGCAAATACTAATTTTCAGGAATTTTTAAAGTGCCAGTTGTTACTAAAACCTATTTCCAAAGGATTTCAGACCTGGAGTTTGTAAGCAGTAAGGGAGCAGCTGACTCTCCTTGTATGCTGCTGTTCCACTGTTTGCAGTGTTCTGGCAAGGTATTCTTGGGCAAAGGAGAAAATGCTTCAGATCTCAAAACCAGTTCTGCATTACAATCTTAACTTGGTTGATAGTTTTAAAGTACAGTGTGGATGGATTATACTGGTTAATATATATACACGTATATAGGAATAAAAATAAAATATTGGTGAATGTCTCAAAGCTGAGGAAGCCCACAGTTGCAATATAAAATGACTGGCTTATTGTGTACAAATGAAAATAGGTTTTCAAATAGACAGTGATGCATTGTTGGAATTCAAATATATGGTGCTTTCTGTCAATGGAAATGTAAAATAAAAGGTCCTGCTACCTCATTCCATTGTATTACCGTGCTGAGTGCCTGCAGGTCTGTAAGTATTGCATGAACTGCAGTTGGGCTTTGTAAGATTATAGCAGATTATTGAAGTAATTTTCCTCACTCGTTATCGTGAGGCATTTTTATAAAGTTCTTCACCCAACAAAATCACAGGTCACCCAAACTATTGCAAAACTCATTTGCTTCAAGAGGAAATGAAACTTGTACCATCTTTTACCGGCTGAAAGTCAGAAATAATAGAAACACTTTGCTACATGATGCACAAACTGTTCTTCAGAGTTCAGTTCAAACGGAAGCAAATATCTTTCCTTTCTGTAAAAATCTGTGTAGCTGCAGGTGATGAGCTAATTTTGAAACTTTCTCTTCCATCAGTTATACATTGCAGACTTTAGAAGCTCTGATACTTTAAAGGATTTTTTTTTTAACTGGAATTTCTGGGATTCCTCAATTGTGTCAAACAATATAGGTATTTGTCTGAAGTGGAAAGAAAGAACCAAGAAGCATTGACTGCAAAGTAATAATGCTGACATGTGCTTTATTTTACAGCCTGCTGACCTTAAGAAGAGAATAGAATCCTTAATTGACAGGGACTACATGGAAAGAGATAAAGAAAACCCGAATCAGTACAACTATATTGCATAAACATATGTTGGCCTTTGTTTTACTGCACACTTGGTGTCCTACACAGTTGCCAGTGGATAAACTAGCCTGTTGATCCCGTTAATTGACTTTTTATACTACCGATGATTGAATGAAAGCAGTGTAATGAAAAAGTATAGTAGAGTGGACTTCTTTCAGTGGTTAACATGCCCATTTAAAGAGTACTATTTACATTTTAAGAAGAATGCTGTTGAACTCTTTGCATGTTATTTAGTAAGATGTGCAGAAAGCTGAAAGAAAGTACCTGGTCTTTCTGATTCCATTTGTTTCTGGGTCTGAAGAGGAGTCCCTTGATATATGACAGATATCTTTCACATTTTTAAATGGAAACAGAAGGTTCATTAATATAAGAAAATAGCCTTTAAAATGCTTAAACTGCATGCAAAATTTTAATTTACTGTACAGAATGCATTTCAGTTATACATACCATTGGTTTGGTTGATGCCCACACTTGGATTTTTTTTCTCTTGAGGGGGGAAAATAGGGAATAAGCCAAGCTATGCTTATTGCTGATCTAATGGAAAATATTCTTGGTTGCAGTTAAGACAAAATGGTACCAATATAAAACGATGTATAAAGTTTGCAGTGTGGGCATATATACTGTATATACAAACACCATTCTTAAATAACTGCTACAACAAAACAAGTTCAGATTAGATTTATATGGCTTGCCTGTGAGACTTGGTGTTCACCTTTGGGATTTTTAAGCATAAAACAGCCATAATGGAAGAAGTGACAGTTTTTACTAGTCATGGGTAGGAGGCCTTCACCTCTTGGCAGCAATACTCTAGAATAAAGAGAATCTATTAACAGATGAAAAGCCACACTGTTACTGTGGTAAAGCTGTAAGAACAAAAATTGCAAATGGATTTTAATACTTGTTTTGCTTTGCAACATTCTAAACTTGAACTAACCTCAAGGTTTAGACAGGGCAGCTCTTCTAAGACTGCCCTGCTTTGGATTGCTTTAACTTAAAGCTTTAAGAACTCAGCCCTAGAGCCTAGCAGGCCTCCTAGAACCCAGAAGCCTACCTCTCATATAGTAAGTTAAGTATTGCTACAGGACATCTAAAATATATTTTCTTAGATGACCAGAGAGCATTCTTTGCATCTTTATAAGACATGGGAGAGTAAGTCACTTGAATGTAGAGCTTTGTTTCAACAAAATACATTTTTTATTGCTTATAGCAGCATGTGCCAGGAATGTATGGGAAAAAAAGGTGTCAGCAGAAAAGGAACTCCTCCACGTACCAGTTCTTCCTTACCCAGCCAGGTTTTAGACCTATGATCAGCTGTGTTGCAGAGCACAATGAAAAACCTCATCCTCTTTCAGGCACTGATAGTCCTGGGGAATACCAGATATCTCTTGAAAGCAAGATGTTACTTTTGTTTAATGGCAGTGTAACTTAGCTCTCTATGACCTATAACTTCTATCACTGTGATCCCACATTCAGGGGTGCGCATGTGTGAGAGTGTGTGTGTTTTCTATCTGATACATCCCATCCTTAGTGCTTGTTTTTATCTCCTGTTTAATTCCATATATTCTCCAGCCATATTCTCTCAGGCTCTTTTGTATGCAGTCCTCAGCTGACAGATGAAACAAATGTGGGTGTTTTTTTTCCTACTAAATTATTTGCAGTCACCCTCAACCAACCATCATACAGCTCTTTGTGATCTGCAGAAAATCTGCCTTGCCCCTTGACACTATTGCAGCATAACCATTGGTAGACATCCAGGGCCACCCCTGCCTCTGTGAGATGAATACTGACAGTAGAGTTATGTGGTAAGAACCTTGAAGACTCCTCCTGCAAATCTTCAAGTATTAGTTCAAATAGAGATCCACTGGAGAGGAAATAATGCCCCCCACCATAAAAAAAAACCCTTCTGTGTTTCGCATTCAATGTTCCTTTTCTTGTATGTGTTTTGTATCTTCAGCCAATAAAAGATTCCTTTTAAAGAGAATTGGAGAAGAAGCATAAGACTTAACTCTGGGAGACGAGAGATGATGTATTGAGCTGGTTCCATTCAGTCTGTTGTAGCATATAAATCTAACACCACTACATGTGTGAACACCTGTTGTGGTAAAACCCTCCCTCATTACACAAACGTCACATTCAGTCAAATGAACTGCGAAGGACTGTAGGTTTATTTCATTTTTATCCTGTCTATTTCAGTAACTTTATTGCAGAAAATATTATCCAGAAAATGTCCTCAAACCTCATCAGAATTCACAATCTGAGGCAGACCCTAAGCGCAATCCAGTTAAAGCAACCCAAAGAATGGACTTTGAGAACCCTGGCTAGATGGGGAGAGGGGTGAGCGAGGGGAGGGGAGAAGGCTTCTCCTTGTAGCTTCATGGGTTTTCCCCAAGAGCTTGTTCATCTCTTCTGCTAAGGTCTCGCTCATTCCTGGTTAATGACAAAGCTGCAGCCAAGATTTGTCGTTGTACAACTCCGCAAATTCTTGCTGGGATCATGTGCCTGCTTATTGAGCCATATATATCTCTGTAAGAAAAAACTGAAATGGGTTTGGACCACAACTCATCTGGCTAGAACACAGCTTGTCTTTTTGGCCACACGTTTTTAATCTTGACTCTTGCATGCAGTTTATAGCACCTTGTTCATAAGAAATTGCAGTTTATTCTTAGAAATATATATTTTAGGTTTTTTAATCTTTATACCCATAAATGGACTATTTTTTTGTCTTGGCTGGTTTCAAAAGTGACCATTTTGTTTAAATGCTGTAATTGCAAATGTGTTGTAAACGTTGTTTTGTTCTATAGTTTACACAAAGGTGCCAAAGTAAATAGTTAATTTAAAAAAAAAAAAAAAACAAGCCCTAGCAAATTGTTAAGTTGCTTTAGCTGTTCTTCATATTTTGGTCTCAGCTTTTTTTTTTTTTTCTGTCAGCCTTTCATTTTTTCCTAGACATATCATTTGCCCTAATGCTTTCTTTTAAAACAAAAAAAAAGTGCATCTAAAAAAATGTTCAACTACCACTTTTTTTTTTTTTAGTGCTCTCATATAGTAGGAAGAACATTTTCTTTGAAATGTTACACTAAAATTGTAAGAGTACAGCAGCATTCAAAAATGTAATATACTTTTTGTATAACAGTCTTGAGAGTGTGTCTGGAGTGGGGGGAAAAAACTAACCCTGTTACTTTTCAGAAGCCTCTTCCCTCAGCTACCAGAATATGAAATTGTGCTTTTTCACAGCATCAAAAACTTATAGTTTATGCAGACTTGCAAACAGGGCATGTATCACCGTTGCATCCTTCGATGCAAAAAGCAGCAAAACCTTTTTTATGTTTCATAAGTCTGATATGGGTACAGAGAGTCTTTCTTAAGTTGGTAAATAATGTAAATACATGTCCTTTCAGAGAGTGAGTCTGTTATCTAGGTATTTTGTGTCATTTAATAAATATTAAACAGTTTTGTGTTGATAAACTCTTGTGTGTAAAATGCCTTCTTACTCCAGGTTCTGTATGTTGGGCTTACTAATGTTTATGGCTTCTTTAAATTCTTTAGCTTGTGCTTTGATAGCAAAATACTTGTTTGCTACTTAAATATAATAAGTAGTTCCTTATTCATTCAGTCATTAAAATCCCTTGAGTTTTCTAAGTGGCTTCCATTCCTGAATTTTTATTACTTTGGGTTTTTTGCTAAGTCTTGTATGGTTCTTGGAGGGGAAGGAAATAAGCATCCTCATAGACTGAGTTGGGGTTAGAATGTGTACGAGTGGCAGAAATATACAAAAATAACGGAGGTGGTGGCTTGTTGCTCCTAGAGGAGGCACCTCTCCTGCTGTGTGAATATTCCTTGTTTCCCAGTTTATCATTATTTTAGTGACTGTGGAATAATTATTGAAGTATGAAGGACAGAGCTTGGATAGGGAATTTGCTTCTCTTATTAAGAATGGCCAATTGGCCATTTCTTGATTTTTCTTCTTCACCCTGAACAGCTGGATTAAATGTGAGCAGACGGACTGTGTCCAGCCTGGCCCTTCCCAGTTCAGGAGCACTGAGGACTTGGTGGAGGGGAGATATGGAATGTTTTGAATTTCCTTTTTGAATTCTGGAAACCGGGATAGCTGTAGCAGAGCCAGTACTGACCGTGTGAGCTGCTCTGGAAGGCTGACCCTGCACTGCTGGAACCACACAACAGTCCTGGGGCAGGTGGGCTTACCCAGGTCTGGGAAGCATCTGCCACGAATCCTGCTCAGGTGCTTCCTTCCTGTCTTACAGGTTGGAGGCATCTAAATGCATGTGATGGTTTTTCCACCAACACTTTCTCCTTAAAGAGAATATTTCCTACATTCTTCACCAAAAAAAAAAAAGCAAAAGTCCTACAGAAACAGATGACTGTTTGGAGACTGATAGATTACCTGTCTACTCTGAGAAAAAAAGCAGAGAGCAGTAAATTCTTTCATTCCTTTTCCTGTGTGAAGTGTTCTTTCTCCTGATTGAGAAAAACTGATGACAAATCACATTTAAGATGGTAGCTTTGGATTTGACTTATTTGTTCCCCCTTAAAGAGGCCAGGGCCTGTGGACATACTGTGGCATTTAAACAATGAACACCTCAAAATTTACTGGAGTGGTTGAGAGACATTGGAGTTTGTGCAAAGGGTATCTTGTAATACATGGAGTTAACTGGGGAGAGAAACAATGGGTGTTGGTTAACCTACAAAGGAGCAGGTTTTTCTTCTGGTTAAGTAATTGTTTCCTGGTACAAGGTCACCTTTCCAATGACTCATAGCTTGTCTTGCCGGTGCTTATGGAAAATGAGCATTAGGATATACATTTTAAAAAGTGACTTTGAAAGTGAATTTTCTAAAATCAGTAGGACATTGCAGCACTGCAGATAAACCTCTTAAGCTGAGGAAAAGTAGTTCACATCCAGCAAATACTAAATTTTTATCAATTGCTAGAGATTTACACAGACCGGCGTCAGTAACTGTCTCTGACCCTAGGACCCCACTAAGAATGCCAGCTCCAAGTGAATGTTTCCAATGAGTCTTTTATTAGTTCTTTGATTGCAGCTCGAACTGTTGCCTCTGGAGAGGGACCCCTACCCCAATTCACACCTCTCAGCTATACCCCTGACACTCCTCACCCAATCCAAGTCAGTCACTAAATTCTGGTCGGTGGACTCCTGGTTTCTTGCTAAATTCCATTGTTGCTGGGCTGGCCACCTTCTGATGTTACTTTTTCTCTTGGAATTGTCTCCTTAATCCTTATCATCTCCTTTCTGTTTATATCTGCTGAATTCCAAGAGTTCTTTTGTTACCACCATTGTTACATTTGTTAATCAAAAGTTTGGTCAGCTCTTGCAGCTTAACGAGACTATTCAGACAGGAGAATACAGGTAACCTAATTTTCTCTGTAACTGTTGATAGTTCTTTATCTTACTCCTTAAAACAATCAGTTGTTTGTCAGCTTGCAACACCTATATTTTAGAGCTGGAGGAAATCAGGGATGTCCCTACGTAGTTCTGTGTTAAAATGCCTCAGAAATCATAACTTGGTATGAAATTTTGTCTTTTCAGAAAAGTAAGTCTATAATAGATTCTGTTCCATCTAATGATATTTGGAGTAACAAGGAAGTTGCAGTAACTGCTTTCCAGTAGATCCAGCATTTAGATGTGTTATGCAATTAAGGAATGCAGAGGGTCACTGCTCAGGCCATTGCAGGGCTCAAGGGCTCCTGTGCTCCTTTGCAAAGCTTAGTCACTATGACTTTGCAGACAGGGGGTAGCATGCAAGTAAATTGCATCTGAAATTATATGGAAGAGATTGCTTGTTACTATCTGGAGCAGTATGCAGTTCTAATACGGTGCAAAATATCAGTGCTGGATTATTAGCAACATGTTCACTTAATATATAGCTTTATTTTCCCCTTCGGGACTGAGCTTCCTAAGAAATTACCACAGTGCCTGTTCTGTTTTACCCTTGTGTAGTCCCTGAAGCTTGAGGTATAGCTGAAAAAAAATTCATTATCACAGCCAAAACCAGATACCTTCGCCAAAAGCAGGCACTTAATTACATCCACAAAGTCCTTCAGCTGGTGCTAGTTTGAGGCTCAAGGCAAAGCTGCTCTATTAATTTTCAGTAAAGGCTGGGCAGGGCACTGCACAGGCCAAGTTCTGCCATGTGCATGCTGGGGAGAAGGTGCAGCTTTCAAACATGAGACGGGAACAAAAATTACAAAACACAGCCTCTGCAGAGGTGAGCTGAAACCTTGTCACTGCGCAGGTAAAGCTTGTTTGTAGGATGTGGCTGGGGACTAGGTCAGAACTGGTTCTGCAACCACGTGGCTGTGATTCCGTCACTTGCAGAACTGGCACCATGTGTGTATCCCTTCAGTTTCTCCCTTTTTATTCCTACAGCAGCAGTTGCTGCTTCAAATCCTAGCTCCAAGAGCACGAAGCAAACACACAATCTCAAACTGGAGAGAGATCATTCCCTCAAAGAGCTCTGTTTCAGGACAATGCAGTGAACAGGCATTAGCCTAGTGTTTACCAGACTTGGTTTCTGACCTCTGTCAGAGCTGGAAACTATAGACTAACTACAGATATCATTATGTTCTCTGTAAAAGGTATGAAATGTTATTCTAGGTCACAAGGGATCCTTTAGTACTTAAGTCCTGTTAAAATACCAGTTATGAAAATGGCTGTATAATATCCAGTGTCTCTCCCTCCCATCCTTGTATTTTAGATGTAACTTCTTTTCCTGCTGAAATCTCTCAGAAAATGTTACAGCCGACACATCTTTCATAAGATCTGGAAGTGGGCGGTGCCTCCTGTGCAGAGCCATTTTCACGCAATAATTTCTGCTCTGAAGCTGACAGATGTATCTCCAGCAAGTTAGCACTGCATGTCGATCAAACCACAAAAGCGAGAGTATTGACACACCTCTACTTTGCTGTAACAATCCCAAAAAACATGCTGTCAGTCAAACAAGTTATTTTTTTCACATTAAACAGAGCTACATCTACAAGCAGCTTGGTCTGACTCACAAAATGCATAAATCTCATCTGCTGCCACATGTTAACCCAGCTGCCGCGGGCTGTAGCACACATCGCATCCAGCAGCAGCTGGAAGTGCTTTTGAGCACCACGGGGCACCCCACCCTGCACCCCGCAGCACCGAGGGGCAGCAAAGGGGCAGCTGCTACCCCAGCACCGTGCCAAGGCCCAGCTCCTGCCCTGCTTTCACCCCCGAGCCTGCAGCACACCATTAACCCGAGCTGTGTTCGTGTCACAGGCTGTGACGAAGCGCCCGTGCCTCTGCTCCGGCCGCCTGCGCTGGGAATGTTTTTCCAGCTGTGTCGCGACACGAGCGGCTTTACGGGAAGTTTCGCAGCTCTCTGCTGCAACCTGCTCTCTGATCTCTTCACCTCCCCACCAAGCTTTCTTTTTTCGGCTTTTCACGTGATTTCCTCAGTCTTGACTCAGCAGTTTCTCGCAGCAGCGTTTATTGGTTTGGTTTCCTACCACCACCTCCCCCAGAAACCCGACAGCTCAGCGGCGCTGCCATCTGCTCGGAGCCTCCGCAGGGATGAGAGAAGAAGCGTTTTTCCGGAGCTCTCAGCGCGGAGCTGCCCGGAGCCCTCGCTGCCCTGCCGCCGAGCAGGCTCACACGCAGCTGAGGCGCTGCGGATGCCACTCTGTGCTGGACAGTCCAAGGTCTCATTGCGGTGTCGGGTCCCAAATCCTCCATCCACAGGCTACAAACTGGGGCTGTGTGAGAAGGAAAACTCAGAGCTGTAACTCTCAGTTGCTGGCACAGTCCCAAGAAGGTCCCTGTGGTTCATCCCCCTCTGCCAAGCAGATCTGGGACCTCTCTGACCAGCATTAATACATTCCTCTTTCCACCCCTTCCGGATGAAATGGCACCAAATCTTTTCTCTGCCTCCTGGGAAGGAATAATCGGTTCTGCCATAATGTTTTCCCTGGAAAAAATACAGGATGTATTTTGTTTAGATGTATCTAAAAGAATAAATTACAATACGTTAGAATAAAGTCATGATTGCTGCATGTCCTAGAGATTATCTATTTCTTCTTTTTATCACAGCCTCTACTCTTCTGCGCCAGGAATCAGAAACATTAAGTTACTCAGTGCTTCATTAAACAATGGACACTTTGCTTCTGACCACACACATCCATCAATTTTGGCAAGTCCCAGGGCTAAGAAAAGTTTGATTACAGATATAGTATCTAAACTGCTGAAACTGCCAAAGGATTAGGCATATGATGCAAATGAAATTAGGCATGAAATTATATTCCTTAATGAACTAAAGCTTTAAAAAGAAATTATAAGATTTTGCATATTTGCTCTCAGTACATGTCAATACCTTCTTAAAACAGCTGATGTCAGACAGTATAACATGCAGTAAAACTGTAATGCTGTACAAAAATATTGCAGTCCTCCTTCTCACATCCAGCAATAAACATAAGGAATGTGAATGTCTTAGAAAACCAGGATCAGCTTGCCATCCATCAATGGCTCCCAAAATCATGCCAACAGCAAAATCATTTCTCTCTACCAAGCAAGAGGATGCTTAGTAGGATACTAGTGCATTTTCTCTGCATTGTGGTAGCAATCATTCATTCTTCTCTCATTAAAGGAAAACAGCTGAGAATGTGAGTTTGCGCTAATGTTACTGAAGTCCAACTATCACGTAAATTTTATTGTTAAGACTGCCACAATCAATAAAGAAATTACTCATGATAAATAATATGCAGTGGATATTTGTTAGTTGAATCCCACAAGTACTGAATATAATAATCTATGAAATTAAAGAGGAATCAGACAACATCTGACCCCAACTACTAAACATTTTTCTAAGGACAGCTGAAGGATTTGTTAAACATGAGAGGAACAGAGCTTCATTTTGCTCCCTCCAGAGCTACAAAGAGGAGATAGGCCTTGGGAACTGCCAAAAAATTCTCTGTCTAGGGAGAACAGTGCCAAAATCAAGCTTCTGTCAGTTGGCTGGGCAAGAGGAGAATATCACTGTGAAAACGCAAGAGTACATTTCTTTTAACAACCTTTTATCACGTCCAGATGGCTGGAGCGTGTGAGCTTTGTTGGACAAACCTCTTCCCGTACATGAACACGAGGTGTTTGTACCAACTCCTTGGAGGTGGAATTTGATCCTTTGGTCTCCCCAAGGATTCCACACAAAGGCAGAAACCCTTTGGGCAGCCTTTGTGGTTGTCCCATCGCTTCCTGCACCTGCAGGTGCATCAGTCCCTCTGTGACTGTGTGACAATGTCAATAAACCAGCAGCTCAGTCTGCCAAGATCGTGTAAAATGATGTCACACCACCACATGCCCGTGGCAGGCTGTTACATGGCAGGGATGGAGGGCAGGGACGGAGTGCAGGGAGAGTGAAGTAACCAGATGCAAACAGAGAAACAATCTGTTTTCTGGTATTAATGATGATATTTCTGGAGCAAAGCAAGATATTTTCCATTCTGCTAAATTAAATAAACTATACCGTTCTTTTAATCCCACACTGGTTGCTATTTTTCTTGCGTTATTAAACAGAAAAGGATTTGCTTGTTATGATCGCTACCATTAGATTTCATTTCAAGCTTCACTAAATTGGCATTAAGGAAACAAGTTAATCAGCCTTCCCATTATGTCTGCAGAACATCCACCTGGTTCAGAGCCCATTTCCTATGTGCAAGCAAGAGATCCAAATATTCAGAATTCTTCACTCAGAACAAGGGAGTGTTGGAACGTATCAATATTTATACATAAGTCCTGATGTAAATACTCCAGCAGATACAAAAGGTACCATTCCACCGTATGAACTGCCTGAACAGACCAATCATTCCCTCCTCTTCCAATCAATTAAAGCTTAATTCACTGTCTGTCTCCTAACAGTCAAATCCTCCTAATGTGATTGCTCCTGACTTCTTGTAAGATCACTTTTTAAAAACAGAATTTCGCACTAAAGGAATGAAGCCTGAGGAAATACAAAATCCCCAGAGCAGGACTCTTCCCTACCCTTTCAAATGCACCATTCTTTGTGGTGGAGCTGAGAAAGGCTTGCTGCTTTCAGAATTTGTGGTTTCATCAGTGCTGCTGTTACTGACATTTCCCTACAGCCTACAGCAAGTCAGTTAATAGATATAAAGTTTATTTCTTCGAATAATTTTTTGGTAATTAAGCCCAAAGGATAAATATAAATTTACTCTAAGTATTTTGAAATTACACGAATTGGAGAATCACATGCAACCACGCTTAGACAAATACATGTGCAGGTGTGTAACACGCATGGTGAGTGGGCTCTAGATGTAGTTATTAAGCAGGAAAAGAAATGCAAAGAAGCGGTGAACTTGTACACCCTTTGTATTTATAGCAAACACGGGCAATATCTTTATTCTTTGTTTTTTTTCTCGGTGAAAGCCTCTATATTAAACTTCTCTGGATGTGCATCTCTTCTAAGCTACCTCTTCCCAGACTAGAGCAGCCCCAGCGCAAACCGCAAACACTGCCGAGGGCCAGAACAAGCCGCCGCTACCCTGCCCCTGCAGAG
>VZTG01006419.1:316888-380022 GCA_013397845.1 Melanocharis versteri
CGGGCGGAGGGAGCGGTGCCGTGCCGGGGAGGCCGGGAACCCGGGGGTGCTTCCGCCGAGGGCTGTGGCCCGGTGGCCGGGACCCGGGCCCACGCGCGCGACCCGGCCCGGCCCGGCCGTTCCGGCGGTGATCCTCGGCGTGGGGCCGCGGGCACGGCAGCGGCTGTGCCGGGATTCACCGGGTCAAGAATACAACAGCTGGGAAAAGTTGTCTTGAAACGCCAAGGGAATTTAACGCCCGTGTCTTTCGAGCTGGAATTCGTGGAAACGCAATGAAGGCACACCGATCCCTTAGGGGTCAGCTTGAGTTGTAATCGCTGATGCAACACATAAATAAAATAATGGACCCTGCTCTACGAGCCGCACATTGTTCAAGTGCTGTGTTCGTGCCCTTTGGTTTACCCAGTGTGTCACCAGAAAGCTGATGCTTATTTCAGAGAATCAGAATTCCAGGTTGGAAGGGACCTCAGGGATCAGCTGGTCCAGCCTTTCTTGGCAAAGGCACGGTCTAGACTAGATGGCCTAGCACCCTGTCCAGCCAAATCTTAAAAGTGTCCAGTGTTGGGCAGTCAGCACTTTGAGAATATTAGTTTATGTCAGGTAAACAGACTATAAAACATTCTGTCAATTTTTGCCAGCTTTGATAATATCGTGGTGTGCTTCCTGTTTTTGGTACTTTTTTGAAACCTAGCTATTCTTTCAGTGTCTGGTAAATTGAATATGGTCATGACATAATTTACTGCTTTGTCATGAGCTGTCCTCTTAAGTGGTTCTAGAAAATGAAGTAAAAACAATGTCTTAATAGCTAATAATTGTGTCTTACAGGTTTTTTCCAGTCCTATGCAGTGGAAGTAGATATAAAGGATGCTTCTAATGCTACATGCCTGTATGCAGATTGGATGATGAGGTTCTTGGTAACATATGAATCAAACAATGGTGATTATGTAAGTATTTGGGGATAACTCTTGCTGACAGCTGGATTTTGACTTGGATAGAAGTTTAAGCTCTTTTGCCTAGGGTGTTTGATTTCTTACTTTTTTTTTTACTAAGAAAAGAGAAGAATATTCCTATATAGTCCTTATAAAATAAAGACTAAGTTCTCAGTCATACAAATGACTGAAAGTACCCTGTTGCTCTTACTTAAATGACGTACACAAAACTCACCAAGCCTAACCAGTGTGGTTATGTTCTTAGCCCAAGCAGTAAATGTAATTGCAGCTCAACATGATCAAGATTTACAGCCAAGTTAGAGTTGTACTTCTGTACTTGAAACTGATATAGCTCTTTTCTCAGGCAGGTGTCAGGGAGCCTTTATCATAATTTCTAGAATAACGTAAAATAATCTTACTTATCTTGTGCAAGGTTTCAGCTGACTCCAGCAAGTTTATAATGTTGTCATGGGGAAGAACTGCATGTGAAAGCATTTAAAATTATACTTTTCTTCTAGAAAACCACAACCCTGAATTTGTCATCGAGTGTGACACACAACGGAAGCGTCTGTGGCAATGACACACAAGCTGCACTTGTGGCTGTGCAGTTTGGAGAAGGTCATTCTTGGAGCATTAACATCACAAAAAACAATGAAACTTACCGGGGAGACTTCATCACACTGACCTACAACACCAATGACACAGCTGTATTTCCTGATGCTAAAAGAAAAGGTAACATTCAGTGCAGAATCTGACTTGCAAAGTGATCTCAGCCAGAAGTGTCAGACCTCGTGTATCTGACCTGGCTTGGCTTTTTTGAAGTTAGGAGGAATATAGGGGTTAGTAATGAATGTAATGAGTTCTGTGCCACGTGGTTCCTTGTACCTGCCTGCCGAGTAACAATGCAGGCCAAATGGCGTCACTGAATGTGTAATTCCTGTAAGTGGAAGAGAAGGGGAAGGATAAACAGCTTTGATCAGTGAGGTGCTGGTAGACAGCAAGCACATGGAAGATTAATTTTAGTGTGCACTGCTTGACCTTCTACCTTGCCAAGCAACACAGTGTTAGGCTGTCTTTGTACTAATGCCTACTGATAACAGAGTTCTTTTCTCCATGAAAACTTAAGTAAAAGGGTTCACCTTTCTAATGGCTTGTCTAGTTCTGCGAGCTTCTTTACTCCTACGTTACCTAGCACTTCAGGTCAGGACACATAGGGAAACATTCAAGAGAGCTTAGGATTGTTAAACTTAATTATCTTTTAGTCTTTGTCTTATTATGTAAAACATAACACCACCTCTAAGTTCTTGTAGTTCATAAGGCATTAAAACATTTATGCTTATTTGTAGGACCAGTTACTGTTCTTGTGAAGGATCCTTTGCATCCAGTTCAACTGAATACTGTCTTCGTATGTCATAATTCCTACTCTATTGAAGCAGAAAATACAACGCAGATTTTCTGGAATGTTACTATGCAGGCTTTTGTTCAGAATGGCACAGTCAGTAGAAAAGGTAAGCATTTCAGTTTGTGAAAGAGCTTTTTTATATTGTACCTTAGTGCAGGGAGCAAAGTCCCATAATAAAAAATCCACCAATTCTAAGATGTGCAGTGTTTAATAATATTGATGTAAATATCCTCTAATATTTCTTTCCTTGTTCCTGGGAAAATAGATTAGGAGAACAGATTTGGTAGTGTGCTGTAATGTCGATTGTTTGTGTGCCAAGGTGGGAGTCTTCTCAAGTGTGTATTCCAGTAATTGGGATATTAAGAATAAGCACTTCAGAACTACTGCTGCTGAGTAAATCATTTGAGTTTGAGGGGTTTTAGCTGACTGCCTTCCATTTCCAGTGGTGGCCTCTGCAGTTGTATTTGAATAGTCTAGAGCATGCTGTCTCATCTCATAGCTCAGAAAAGAGACCAGCACATCGTCCTGCTGCATATAGCACAATAGGGTCACTTACTTGGTCTACAGCAAATGTCACACTTTTATGACGACTTAACTGTCTTTGTGTGTTTTGCTACCATGTGTCAGAGGCAAGTGGTACTGAGTGTGGATTTAAAACTGAGCATTACAGAATTTCTGAGCTTAAATGGCAGCTGTACTTTGTCTGAGTAATAAGACTTCAATGAAATTTCAGCAATGAAATGGTGATTAAAATGTCTTTTCAGAGTCCAGGTGTCCTGCTGATACACCTACTTCTGCACCTACCGTTCCACCTACTATTGCCAATGTAACTACTGCATCTACCACTACTTTGTCTCCTGCTCCAACAACTGCTCCCAAACCTGTGGAGAATCCAGACACAGGAAACTATTCTCTTAAAAGTGGAAATAAAACTTGTTTCCTTGCGACTGTGGGGCTGCAACTGAATGTTTCCCAAGACAAGGTACTTCTCTTTTCTTTTGAGATGTAAAAGTTGCTGTAGTTATTTGGTGTGAAATCTGAATGCAGAGTATTTGCTCTGTACACTGCTAGCTGTCCAGAACTGCTTTGAAGTATTGTATGTAGCACCTCTCTGACATCAGGGTAGTTTTGTCACATAATACCTGTCTTCAAAAACCTTACGTGGATTCAACAGAATTTTTACTGGGAATACTTCTGATATGATTAAAGGTCTGGAACTTTCTTAGCTATTATGGCTGTTGTTCCCTGCAGATATTGTCTTTCCCCTCAGAGGGTAGCCTGTTGTGTTAGGGAGCAAAATAACACTTCTCAAGCAATTTGTTTGTTTTTGGTATTGCCAGCATGTAAATTTAACTCAAACAGCCTTGGTTCCATAGCAGCCAAGCTCAGCTCTTCCTGCTGTCATGTTTATGACAAACTTTTCTAACCCAAGAGTGTTCCTGGCTGAGACAATGTATTCCAAAGGCAGCTGAATGTCTTTGATGTGCTTTGTCTGTATTTCAGCCTCTTCTGATCAACATCAATCCAAAGACAACTATTGCAGATGGTGCCTGTGGTAACACAACAGCTACTCTGAAATTGAATGATGGAAATAGCACACTGATTGGTTTCACATTTGCTGTTGTAAGTAACTTCTTTTATTTTAACCTAAGTTTTCATTTAACAGCATGCATGGCGATCACTCATAGTAAAATCCTGTTGCTTGCTGGTGGTAGGCTGTTCCCATATGGGAAGTGGAACTGGCCAGCTGAGTGCCTCAAGACAAATGGAGAACTGGGTTAAAGCTGTAGGATATGTAAGACTGGTAAATGTGTTGGCTTTTGTAAAGCATGTGTTCTTAAAGTTACAAGTGTAGAATTGCACACTGACGCTTGTTTCTTGCTTCTTGAACAGAAAAACACAAGTGCAAGTGTACAAAAATTTTATCTGAGAGAGGTGAATGTTACACTGCTCAACCGTCAGAATGGTTCTGGTAAGAAAGAGTATCTGCCTTAGACAAGTGTAATATTTTATTCAATGTCTGCATCAAATACTTCTGGCTTTTTTTCAGTGTTGTTCATGCTTACTATTAGCTCCTACTTTATGTCTAGAAGTTGCTATGAACAAAAATAATAAGCAGAAGTGGCTGTAAGAGTTACTTTAAACAGCAGTGTGGGGCTACTCTGCGATTCTTGAAACTTCTGCTAATGGAGTCACTGTAAATTAAGAGGGCTTCTTTATAACTCTTTTCAGTAATGTAATTTTTTGGGACGTGAAATACGATTGTACCAACTTTGAAGCTTTTTTCCTAAACCAGCTGTTGTCTTCTTTAATTGAACATGCTGCTGCATCTTCCAACCACTTGTACTTAACTCTCACTAAAAACAGGCCAGTCCTTCAAAAACTAAAGCATAGGTTTTTCCCAACAAACATTTGTTTTCTCTCTTTTTTTTTTTTTCATTGCTTGTCATAGTTACAGCAATTAAAGAGCAATAAAGCTAAAACACTTGCAACTCTGCAGCACTGAGATGAGTAGAGGTACAAGGAAAGCCTGATGTCATGTACATTGTGAAAGAGAGGTTACTGCAAAGTACTGTAATAACTTCAGTCTCTGATTTCTGGTTAAGCAGATCAATCCCACTTTGCGCTACTTTGTTTTTCAGACTAGTCATTGTTGGCCCCTGTAGATTCAGCTCCTCAGTCTTACTGTATTAGCAGCTGTCTTGCATTTTAAGTGAGCATGCAAATCTCCTTTCTCTTTTTTCCTTCTTTGTTTAGTCATTTCAAGTGCAGATAACAGCAATTTCAGCAAGTGGGATGCTTTCCTTGGTAGCTCTTATATGTGCCGAAAAGAGCAAACTCTTCAGATTAATGAAGATGTTCAAGTACATACTTTTAATCTATGGATTCAGCCATTCCTTGTGGAGGCAAATAAGTTTGCTACAGGTAAGAGTTATGTTTTTGGTTTTCGCGATGCTTGCAAAATTCTTACTTGCTAAAAAGCACCAGCATTAGGTACAAGCACTTTATCTCGGAAGCTCTTGTTCCAAATTTTTAAAATATGTTTCAATATACATGGAATGAAGAGAAGTTCTGAGACTGACATTCAAGTTCAAGCAAAGCTTTATTCTCACTTAAAAAATGTCTGCTAAGTGTGTGGTTCTCCTTCACAAAACTCGAATGAACTGGAGACACTGAAGGGGGACTTAAGCATTGCCTTGCAGAATAGGTTAGAAGTTACCTGACAACATCTTGACATACAGCTCTTTGTAGCTCAGATATGTAAACAAATTGGACAGAACTTTTGCAGAAGTGGACTTTGGGAGTACTGTTAGGTGTTTTGTTTCTTTTTACCTGTCATTCTGAGGGATAGGAATGTTGGGGAAGAATGAACTGTCAGAGCTTCCTTCAAAGGCAGTTTTGAATATCCAGAACTAAAGAGAGATTCTGAAATGTTTGTTTGCTGCATTGTCTTGATCTTGTCTGGAGAAAACTGAAATGTCTTAAATTACCTCTTAATATTTAGTGCAAACTGGTCTTTGTGTTTAATGCTAATACGTGCAGCACAGTCTTATTGGACTAGACTGATCTGTAGACACATAGACTGAAAAGTTCTGTTTTTAGACAGAAGTAAGATAACTCTCCAGATGTGTGTGGGGTAAACAGTCTTTCTAAAGGGTTAGGGGCCCATTTCACTCTGTAGTTAAAGTTGCAGCTAGCTTTCTTCTAATTATAGCTATTTTATCTGTATAACATGTCTTCGTTCTGGATAGATTCTCGATACCAAATCTAGGTCACTTTTTATCCTTAATGAGTGAAAGCACCAACCAGACTTGCCTTAAGTATGAAATAGATAAGCCTGGTTCTTGAATGTAGAAGAATGGCTGCTCCCTTGCCTAGTGCAGCTCTTGTGCGCAGGAAAACTCATGCGCCCTTAGCTTGCAGTAGGTTATCAAACACACTACATGATTATAATGCTTAAATATGCTGAATGTATTGACGAGACCTCTGCAGTTCTTTCTCTCTTAGTTTAAATAATACTTGATTTTTTTAACACCTTTGTATTAAGGAAAGCAGATTTTTATACCACACTTGGCAAGCATTCTGTCTTTATTTATTCCTTATTGCAACCTTTTTCTCATCTACAGCCCAGGAGTGTTCGCTGGATGATGACAGCATTCTAATCCCAATTGTAGTTGGTGCTGCACTTGCTGTCTTGATTGCCATTATAGTGGTTGCTTACATAATTGGCAGAAGAAAAAGCTATGCTGGATATCAAACTTTGTGAATCTAAGTGTGATTCCTGTTCTGATTTCACTCTAAACAAAGCAAGTGCAAGTTCTGAAGTCCAAAAAAGACCCAAAACTTAGGAGTAATTACTAGCCGCAGCTAATTGGAGTTGAGAAACAAAGGGAGAATGTTTATCTCAGATGAAGCAGAACTACACTTTGTTTTCCTGCCCTAAGAAGATGATGTGGGTTTCATAGCTGTTTTGAAGATGTCCAATACTGGATGAATTGCTAGGCTAAGGTTTTTATCTTGAAAAATCCTAAAGCATTTAGAATTTATTTCTGCTTTTTACAAATACTAGCCTGAAACAAGAACACGTTCTGAACTGATGTGCATTGGGCATCTCCCAGAATAGCATAGAATTTGTACTTGCTTCTCTCCTCTGCGTTCCTTAGTTGTTGTTGTAATTGTGGGTTAAGCTGGCAGCATTAGTCACTCTTTTGACTTGTATAGTATTTAACAAGGATTGTCTAATGCCCAGTAGCAACTTGGTTTTCCATGGGATTGAACTTCAGGCTGGTGATTAAGTGATCTCTTGAAGTGGCAGCAGTAACTTACTTGCCTTTCTTAGGATTTGAGTAATTTACTCCTGTCTTGGTGTAATTTCAGGAATCATTCCTATACTGTGGCTGTGCAAACAAAATGAGTAACTTGCCAAATGGTGAATATATGGGAAGACTTCAGTGCCGTTTCCAGATGCTTTCCAAAAAAAACCTGTTAGGCACTGAATTCTTTATTATACCTTGGCAATCATCTAAAATACTCACCTAAGGCAGACTTCTGCTAAATTAATGCAAGCTTTTTTCTGCTGGCATCAGTTTAAAGGGAATAACCTTTCTAAATATTCCAGAACTTTAAAGTGCACTTAACTTCATACCATACTCTGCACAGAACTGGTCCGTCTTGTTGCTTTGAATGACCATTGTTTAAAGATTCTTTCATTTAATGAGCCAGTATCTGTTGTTGCAGCTTGAGCTGTTTCTAAATCTTCGTCTTGAATGGTTCTCTGCCAGTCAAAGTTCACATTTTAACTGCCCGCCATTGGCACTCTGAATGTTTAACGTATTTTGTGTTGGATTGTTTGCAGTGTAGCTTTTATTAGTGTTAAGAATGCAAAAGCCAAACAAGTCTGAGATGGACCCACAACACCTGTTTTTCCTTGCTGTATGGAAAGAATAACTAGGTTAAAAAGGTGCAGTGCAACTGGACTGTTCTTAATCTGCAGCTCTGTAGAGACTAACCCTTGATGCACAACTTTTCTCTGGGCTCCTTGTCCTGTAATACATGTTCTTTCTGCATGGAAAAAAAAAAAAGTCTTCTAGACTTTTAGATAATTGTGGCTTTTTTGCATATGTCATAACATGAGCTGCCTAAACTAGTTATTTAATGAACATAACATTGTCTCCCCCTTTAGAATGAGTTTAGCCTGCATCAAAGCTGCTCTAGTGTTTGTTAGTGTTCTCTAGGGTTGTAGAGATGTCTGTGGCATGTTTGTATACAAATCATAAAATACATTTCTTTCAGTAATAGTTTGGGTTTGGTTTTTTGGTTTTTTGTTTTTTTTTTTTTTTTTTTTGTAAAGACAATTTACTCTTGACACTAGCCAAGGAAGCATGTATGGGTGGATAATGCTTACTATAACTTGTAGTCTACAGCTTGAATTTTGCATCAATTACTGAAGTGCATTTTAATGAAAGTGGGAAACTGCTATAATAAGTTTAATCATGAAACAAGCTTCAAGACTTACCATTTTAATTAAAAAAATGGATCTAATGACTTTCATATTAATATATCCTCAAATGCAGAAGTTCATATAGATTTTTTAGCTTTTTTTTTGTGTGTGTGAGTGATGTTCAGTGGCACCAGTTAAACATGCATTTCTGTTAAGGAGTAATCATCACACTGTTCTTCTGACCTTGCCAATTTTCGAACTGTACACAGTTTCCAAGTGACAGTATAGAAGATTAATGCAAACTGCTTCTTAAAATCAGCACTAGAAATACCATTGCAAAAACCTGTAAGTATATTGGCTCAGAGTTTTAAGTACTCCTAGACTGACGTGCAGGTAACTGGTTCAAAAAACATCAGTTTCACCTGACTTCCTGTTGTTATAAAACCACTAGTTTTCCTGTATGTATTGCTCCATAGGGAACTGTCAATCTGTTTAACCTGTGCTCTAAAAAATAAAGATTGTTCTATTTCTTAAGGAAACTTGTTCACATTTTTTAACTGATTTGAAAACAGACGTCTTGTATTGTCTTTTTTTAAAGAAAATAAACTCAATGAGTAAGGTGAACTCTTATCAGTCTGTATCTGAGATTCTGTTACATAGCTGGTTTTGTTCTGGTCTGTGGAAACAGCATTTAAATTGTGGATCTGTTTAACGCCTGTGGATGTGGAATACTAATGTGTATAAGCTGTTAAACAGTGTGGTTGGTTTAGTACCTTATACACAGTTTACTAAATATTGTATTTTAAAATGTCAAGATTTCTGATATTTTAGGTTAAAGATGTCATGCTAATAGTCCTCAAAAGAAGCATTTCTAGCCAGTGAATGATGGGATTTGGGTTTCGGAAGGGGCATTTTGTTTGTTCGTTTGTTCCTTGTTTTGGTTTCTTGTTTGGTTTGTTTTTTTAAATTTACCACAGTGTTCTCTATTCCTTAGCACATGTTAATAAAACACAAACTTTGGGGCTATTGGTTGAATCTCATGATTGGAATTAAAAGGGAAGGCAGCTTTTGTACTGGGGCTAAAACAGTTTTGGGCCAGAAATTTCTGACTATTTTGAATGGAGACACATTCAGCCACGTCAGTCGAAAAAGCTGTTCCTGCTGGCCCAAATACAGAGTCTGTGTGTTGGGCTGTAGTTACCAATTCTGCACTTGAAGACACCTCTCTGAAGCTTCTAACCACTGTACAGTAGCCATACCTGGATAGATGTGTGCCAGCAAGGATGGAATGTTCCTGGTATGAAACCTTAACCCCTTTTTCACCCCGGGAATTCCCTGTAACAGTGCCATAGTGTGATGTGTACTGCAGCCATCTCCCTCCTTTGAAGAAGAGAGGGAATTTCTGTCACTGCCTGCTGGGCGCCTGTCATCCTTAGCAAATCCATTCATGTTTAGTGTTAGTGTTTAGTGACCCATTACCCAGCACCTAGCAAATTGTCTATGTTGGTATTTAGTGAACAAAGATGACTAAACATCAAATGCATGTCTCTTTTTAAGATGCTTAAATATTTTCTCAGAGTATTTTGAAATAGCTGTATAAGGTGCTTAGTTCACTTCCTCTTGGTTTTTTTTTTTTCCTTTCAAATGTTGCTCTACTTGGCAGTAGGTGCCTTCAGATAATCTGAATTCAGTATTTTCAGCTGTTGAGCCTCCACGTGTTGTTCTCCTTGCTCTTAGTCAAAGGTTTTGTATAACATTTTGGGAAGGGGACACGGCAAGTGTGTGCTGGACCATAATAAGCTAAAGCAAGACAATACATTTCCCATAATTAATTCTGATTCGATGAAAAACAGCAGCCAACTTTTGAGGAAGCACTGACTCTGTGATGCTCTGTCCTAATTAAAAACTCAGACAAAATAGTTTCATGAGGAGTGCTGCTTTATGAAACGCATGTAAGTCAGGCACAGCCTCCTGCCTTACCAAACCTTTCCAGGCACGGGCAGGTGGAGCTCTGCTCTCCTTACAAACACCTTACGATGCCAAGCCCTGCCCCCGAGTTTGAAACCAGTTCCCAGCGTGGTTTGCTAATCATTGATGAGTGTTTTTACCAGCAAGGAGCTCCTCACATGTTTTACAAGCTGTATATTAAAAACCGCTGTAGCGTTATAGCTGTCTCTTCTATTTTTCCCTCTGATGTGGATTTCAGTGAGCTCTGTGTAGTTCTCAGCTGAAACTAATAACCCTTTTGTATGGAAAGTAAAGTTACCCACCCCAAGAGAGTCTTTCAGTGTTTTCCATGCAGTGCCTGGAGCACATTTATCTTGGCTCTCTTGTAGGTCTTAGTAAGTTTCTGCTTTGTTACTCGGATTGTCCCTTACGTCTTCATGTCTAGAACCCAAAGGAGTGCTGGTGGCTCGAGGGTTGGGAAAACCCGTGGGCAGGGCAGTAATACACCAGTGTGGGGTTTTTGTTGCTTTATTGCTGCTAACTCTGAGGTGTGATCAGCTCATGTATGCTCAGACTGCTGCTTTGTCCTCACATTTCTAATCTATCCTCTGCTTGCTAGAGGAGGCTGAAATTAAATGTACAACTTAAATGTACAGATCAGAAGAAGTATATTACCAATATAAAGGATGTGTGTAGTAAATGTATTTAAAGAAATCAATCTTTCCATCAATTCTTTATTCAATACTGATTTTACTTTACATGTATTACTGTATCTAATACAATGTAATTTCACAAAAATGCCTGTTTGCTCCTTCCTTTCTTTGGTTTCTAATGCTTGATTTCCCTTACTAATTTATTCTCCCTTGCTTTTTCTGTTTTTCTTCTTTCTGCAGCTGAAGAATGCATTGCTGATTCTGACCTGAACTTTCTTATTCCCATCGCAGTGGGCGTGGCACTTGGATTCCTTATCATTCTTGTCTTTATATCTTACATCATTGGAAGAAGAAAAAGTCGTACTGGCTATCAGTCTGTATAACCTCTTAATTCCATCTCTGTTGCCCACTTTCCCTGTTCTTTTCCCCCTTTCCCAGACTCCCTGACCTGCCCCTTAAAAAAAAAAAAGGAAAACAAATTAATTCATGGTTTCTTTATTTAAAAAAGTTAAAATCACTTCATGACGGAATGACATGCCATGAATCTGAAGATGAGTTGCAGAAGCTACTGTATGACTTTGGAGAAAGTAAGTGTTTTGAGGACCACAGAATTGAGCAGAATTGATGTGTGTCTCTGTGGGAAATGTGATTATTTTTAGTAAAGAAGGCATCTACAAAACTTTCTGTCATTTAATCTTTTTATACAAGAAAATTTCTAGATGGCTACAGCTTGTCTTGGTTAATGCTACAGCTAAAACTATAATTAAAAGCGTGAATGCTGTGTCAAAAGGGACTGTACGTGCAGTGGGAGAATGAACACCCAGCTCTCAACAGACTTCTGTCGGGAACTTGGCATATGGCTGTTCTTGTGAATCAGCCTGAATTTCCTATTCCTTCTGAATGTACCTGATCTCACTAATACCCTGACATAATATGAGGAGAACATCTGATTCTTCTAGTAAATTAATTTGTTTAACATCATATGGAGACACTGACTGCTGATGTAAGTTGAATAGCTTTGCACTAGCACAGTGTCTAATTTGCCAAGGTAAGGCTCAGGTCTGGAACTTTGGCTACTCAGAAAAGGCAACAATCTGCTGAAGGAAATGTCTCCTGTGCTATTTTGTTGAACTGCATTTTTCCTTTTGTTCTGAGCTCAATTGTGAAATGAGGGTGGGAGGCTGGAATTTCACTGGCTGCAGTTTCTCTCAGCTTTGATTCTGAACATAAAAGAAACTACCCAGCGTTGGTCCATGTGAGGCTCAAAAGTATTTTGAGAGCACTCAGACTGACTAAGAACACAGATTGCTCAGAGATTCCTGCAGTTCCTTTGGACAGCTTTCATAGGTTAACAGGGGATCACTGAAAAGCTGTGATCTCTGAGTGCAAGTGGAGATATAAAACCTTTCAGGTTTGATAGAATTAATCTGCTTTTAACCTCCTCATTATTGCTGTCTCAGTGTAAGAGCACAAAATTTCTAGCATGAGGAATGCTGATCATAAAACAGAAATTAATATATGTATAGTGAAGAAAGTGACTTCCAAAGGAATAAGAGCGTCTTACCTGTTTGAAGATGCTTTCTTTGTTATTAATACCATACCTTTGCAATTCTGTGTTCCGTATCTAAACTATACCAAAATCGAAGTTAGTAGTTTGTGGTTGTGTTGTCCTTCATTCCCATCAGGTTCATGTTGATGGAATGAAAGAAGCCTCTTGCTCTCTAAACCTTTTTGGTCCATCTTGGCAAAAGCCTTTGTGGCCACTAAACCCTGATTTCCAGCTGTGGGACAGCTCAAGAGCTGCCAGGTCTGCAGAGAGCTCCTGAGGGCGCACAAAGTTCTGCCCTCTGCAGCAAGTGTTTACTAAAGCTGCTTCAATATTTAATCTCTTTATGCATTGACCCTGTATCCATGTTGTTGGGAAAGCACCTTCAGTAACTCACGTACACAAAGGCAACAGTCAACACTGATGTTTAAGCAACTCCCAGTAGCTGTGCATTCAGGGAAGGGAGTTTTCCAAAGAGTTAGTTTTGATGTTTGAGAAATACCTGTACATTCAATTATTCTTGTCCTCACAGTGACCAAAGATGCACTCTACCCGATTCTGACAAAAGTGATTCCATAGTACAAATGGGCTCTTGGACCAAGTTGTCTTTTTTTTTAGGAATGTGATTAAATGCTGCTGAGTTGGACTGTGTGCTTTAGGTTTGGTTGTCTTGGTCTCTTGTATTGTACCTTTGCTCTTGCAATACTTGATTTCCCTGCCAGTGTTAAATGGAATTATTTCGGGTGGCATTTTATGAGTACACCCACGTGTCAGTGTGGTGCTTCTCTACTGCCAGCAGATGGATCACAGCTATGTTTTCATGCTGAGATTGCAGACTGAAGTATTTAATATCACTTTTGCTAGGCTTAGTAAAATGTGGTCATTTCCTAGAGGCGAACACATACACATATATATATTTTGTATATACATAGAAAGTATTATTTTGAGCTTGAACAGAAGTCAAAAATTGATCCAGCACTTTAAGGTTGTTGCAGCATGAAGAGTGGTGTGTACAATTTTCCAGATCTTAAAATGACTGTACAAATATGCTGAAAGCAGAATATGTGTATGGAAAATAAAGTTAATTATTGTGTTTATAAAGCTTTGTTTCAGTGTAAGTAGACATGAATGCCATTTCTGAGAGCTTTTCCAAAGGGATTGTCAATGTGCTTGGATCTGGATGTTCGTGAGGAAACAGAAGCTTTTGCTTCTAAGCTATTCACACATTTACATCCAAATCAGTTGATTTTTGTATTGATTTAGTCAAAGCATGAGTCCAGCATCTGCTAAAGGACCTCCTCTTCCAACAGAATCCTTCCAACAGACAGATAGGGAATAGATATTAAATAATGTTTTATCTTGTTGCTAGTGTGAAGGCTGTTAATTTGATGGCATGAAACACAATGAGTTTGGTTTCCTTTCAAGACCCCACAAATACAAATGCTTTAAAAGAGCTAAAGCAATGGGCAGACAGAGAAATGCTTGTGGGTTGAACTTATTTCTGATGTCAAAACGAGCCACTCCTCCAGTAGCATCCTCCTTGGCAGAAGCCAGTTTCTGTTGGCCAGAAGATGCTCTTGCAGATAATTTGTGCAGGCAGAATGAATATGTTGCCCTGGTTCTATTAGTGCCATCTGAATAATGACGAATGAGCAGCATTAGTTCCTAAATTACCTCTGGTTCAGGTATTTAACAGTTCTTAATAAATAGTTTTTGCCAGATGGTTGGTTGTGATATTTGGTGAAGAGTGGGTCTTTTTGTACTGGGCTCCTGAGCTCTTTGGCCTGGAGAAGTTTATCAAGTGCTCAGAATTCCAGGATATTGTTACATGCTGCTTGGAAATTCAGTCCTTAACTGGCAGCGCAAACTGCATCTCTTAACACCAGTGTTTCAAGAATGCCACCATGGAGTTAATTTTACTGTAGTCATTTTATTTTAAATACAAAAAATCACTTCTTAGAGACTGATATAGATCAGGAAATGACAGCAGATAAAGTTCCTTGGCTATGGATGTAGGACAAACATACCATAATGCCCCTGTTCAGTCAGTAATTTTAGTAAGTGTGCTTTCCAAGTAGTACATTATCCCGAGGTGTCCTGTCCTGCTGTGTTCTCATAGCCCCCAGCAAGCAGCGTGCACTGGTCTCTGTCGCATCTGGGGGAGGCTCGGGCTGCTCAGGGCAGCACACTTAGTGTTTCATCAGCCTTTGGGGGTGATACACTGATGCCTTCACTCACACCAACACTGACCCCTTAACTGTGAAAGGACCGAGCATTTCCCTGCATTTTGCTGCAGCATTTTAGCTGTGACCTCTCTGGAGCTGGGAAGAACAGGTCTGAAAGCTTTGGGCACTTCTGTGCCTGATCAGGAGGCACAGCCAACCTGTGAACCGTGACAGGAGAGAAGAGCTCCTCTCACTTATCCCTGTCCAAGAGACTGGGTGAGGATTCCTGGAGCACAGAGAAGTACTGGAGTGAGGAGGAGGGAGGGAGAAATGCATTAATCTTCCCACTTTAGAAAGGAACAGCTGGAAGGGTTCAAGGGCAAATGATTTTCTGTGGCCCTTGCTCAGCACCTTGGGTGTGCTGAACAAGCTGTAAAATGCTGCAGTCAAGATGCTTCTGGGGCTGGAGATCCTAGAAAGCATTTTGAGAGCTGCCCTTTTCACTTTTCAACTCCGTTATTGCAGGCATAATCCAGAATTTTTGCTGTTTATTGTTTTAACAAGAATAGTGCTAATTAACTACCTCCTTTTCAGCTTTTGCCTGAGAAATGCACATAAAACTATGCTAAAAAGTAAAATTTAAAGCCAGGGAAGATGTATTCCACAGGGCTCACTCATAAAAGACCTTATGAAAATAGCATTTGGATACCAGAGGTTTTTTTCAATCAAAAGTGAAATCTTTTGTGGGTTCTCTCCACGGGGGAAGTCTTTTGCTTTTTACTAATAATGATTTACATCAGAAGATGAAAAATGTGGATCCACGCTCCATTGTATCTCATTGGTTTCCTAACTATGAACAAAAATAAATTAATAATAATCTCCATGTGCCTTTTTTTCCTAGGAGAAAAGAATGCTGGCTTGTTGCTTTAAAAAGGAATTGACTTAACCTGATTGACTTGACCTAAGTGCCTGGTGTTGGCAGGGGCTACTTCCCAATGCTGAGTGTGAAGATGATTCGGCCCAGGAAGCGGTCACTGTTCAGGTCGTTGATAATTCCTTTCCCATTCAAACTGCACTGAATGGGGACCAAGTGATTCTTCTGCACATCTGTAAAGTGTATAGCCACCAGTGGGGAGGTGTAGTTGACCTGGAGAGAAGGGAGATTTAAGCGTAATTTTTGAGGGAGCAGAAAAGCAGGCAGAGCTTTTATGTTCAGTAAAATAATTCGTAGATGGTTCGTGGTTCCAGGCATCTGAGAGTGTCTGCCTGATGTCCACCAGGGACTGAAGCTGAGCTTTTCTGTGTCTGTGCCATAGCGAGATGGGGTCACTACACATTGCCTCTTGGGGTCATTGCCCAGGACAACACCAGACAACGGGACTCTCAAACGCTTTCTGCTGTCCTAAAAACCACACACACACGCACTCACTCAGTTACACACACTCACACACACAGTTATGCACTCACACACTGTTACACGCACTCACACACACACACACACACTTACACTCTCAGTTACACACACTCACACACACACACTCAGTCACACACACACACACACACAGTTATGCACTCACACACTGTTACACGCACTCACACACACACACACACTTACACTCTCAGTTACACACACTCACACACACAGTTTGTCAGACACAGAAATAGAGCACTCTAATCCCAGTGCCTGTGGCCTCTGTCCTGCCTGCATCTGCCCAAAATAGCCTGAAAGCACATCTGGACCCTGTGCAGCAGCTCCTGCCCTCTCATTCCCAAGGAAGCATAACAGAGATGCCAGACCCTTACTTACATGGGTGAACTTGCCATAGTAGGGATAATACATGAGGTCAAACGTCCCGTTCCCAGGGTAGAAGTCCACTGACCTGAGGTGACTCTCATTGCCTTTCTGTGCTCAGAAACAAAAACAGAGGCACATGCACACACACATAGGACATGGGACACAAAATACAGCTCCCTTCAGAGCTTGTCTCAGAGCAAATGTCCCTTGCCAGCCCCCAGCTGAGCTCAGCTGTGCTGTGTTTGCTGTGAACGCAGTCACTGCCCTGCTTCCAGCCAGGGAGGAGGGGAGCTGTGGAGGCATGGGCAGGGTTACAGTCTGCTGCCTGTTGATTCCCTACTGCACCTTTTTTCTCTAAGGCTGTGACCCAGCAGCTGCCTGGGCAGTGGGAGCCCTTCCTTCACCCCATTGCTGTTGGCTTGCAGGGTGCCCCCAGGACTGAGGGTGCTGCAGAGCCGCTGCAGATGGATATGAGCAGTTCCTACATCTTCCCACTGAGCTGCAGGCTCTAGCTGGGCCCTGGCAGCCAGCCCCACAGGCTGCCCCAGGGGCTGAGCAGGGCAGTGCCCGTGGGGCTGCAGGAGCAACGGGGGAAGCAGGAGGCTGGTGACCTCCATCACTCTCAGCAGACTGGCCTCCAGTTGTGCCCAGACACGTGGGCAGCTCTGGGTCCTGGAAGTGTTTGAGGCTAAAATGAGGACAAATTGTGCAGAGGGCCATCAGGAGGAGACATCTGGCCTTGTACCCACCACGCTGCTGAGCACGGAGGAGAGCAGTACCTGCACTTTGCAGTCCACACTCACGGGGACCCCAGCACCAGGGCGGTAGCCTATGATCTGCAAAAGCAAAAAACATCCATGCTTGTATGAAATGCAGTGCCAACCACGTGCTGCCTCCCTTCTCCAGGGCTTAAGCCTTTCTGGGTGCCAGTCACATTGCTCAGGACAGGAGCTGTGTGCCCCTGCTGCAGGGTCTGCCACCCCACACAGTGCAACCTGCCCACGGCTGAGCACCAGATTGCTGCCCGAGAGCAGAGCAGGGCAGAGAACACAGAGGGACTCCAGATACCCTGGAGTAACCCAGCCTCTTCCCCACACAGTTCATATCCCCCCCATGCTTATTTTACTAGCAGTGAGCACTGAGCCACCATGCTATTACACTTCAAATAAATTAAATTCTAAGAAAACACCCATTGTAAGGCATCTGAGGTCTGGGGTGTTCCCCTAAAGCTCAGTTCCTCATGAAAAAGAGCCTGGCAGAAGACCCTCCAAGCACTAAAGCCTCAGCAAATCAAATGGGGCAAGTTTTATAGTGTTTCTTTTTTATGCTTTCTAAGCAGATATGGCCAGCAGGTTTGGGGATTCTAGTTCCCTTTTTCCCTAGGCCTGAGAAGTGAAGGAGTTTCAGTCCCTGTGAGGCCTTCATCACACTGGGATGCCCTAAAGGAAAGAATTAAAACAAGCAGCTTTCTCTGTACCCGGTTCATCTTCAGCAGGATGCAGGGCTGGCCTTTAGAGTAGCCAAATGTTGGGTCCTCGATGCCAGAGCAGTTCTGCAGCAGCGAGCGCTTGAACTGGCAGGCCTTCTTCTCCTCACTGTCGTTTCCCCCTTGGATGAAGTACTGCCCTGGGACACACTCAATATTCTTCTCCTCCTGAACTTTGTCATCATAAGCTGGTGGGGACCAAGAGACTTGTTAAAATCCCCTGAGACCTGCACAGACCCAAACTCTCAGAGGACACATGTCAAGGGCGTCAGGAAGTCATACCTGGAAAGGCAAAGCTCCCTCCCACAGAAGCTCCCATGGCCTTGTGAGCCTCCCTTTCCAGATATGGCTCGTGAGATGCCCAGGAGGAGACCCCTGCACCACATGCATGTATCCATGGATAAAAACAACTTCACCGTGACTGCCAGGGTGACAAAGAGCTCACCTGCTAGGAAGTGGTGCATGCTGTCCACATAGGGCTGCCACGTGTTGGGCTGGGAGACGTTGAAGGCAATGGTGAACCCATTCAAGTACGGTCTAATCATCACTCCTGAAGGAGACAGACCCTGATAAAGCAAGTGTAGGCGGAGCAGCCGTGGGCTTGGGCTGTGTGTTGCAGGGTCTGGTGCACTGCGGCTGGGCTTGGGGCTGGGCACAGGCATGAGAGAGGTAGCACCAGCTCACAAATCAACTCTCCCCTCAACCTACTGATCCCTCACCTTCATTTCACCCCTGGAGAATACCATATGCATCAAAACATCCCAGGAAACATGGGAGATATGGAGAGTCTCAGTAGTGCTGTGGGTTAGTGATGGGCTTGGGGTTGCACAGAGTGGCTGCAGGTCCCCTCTGTTCCCAGCTCTGTGGCCAGTTCCAGACAGGGAGCAGGGCAAGGGGCCCTTATGTTCCCCCCCAACACAAAAACACGGGAAAAGTGCTGTGTCTGACATAGAGAAAGGATTTTCTGAACATTCTCTTGCCAGCACTCCCCCAAATAATAATGCATAAAAGCTACTCTTGATTTGCATTTTATTTTGAAGGCATGAGGTTTAAAGGTCCAGCAGCTGAAATACATCAGCATCACCTATGAAATGCCTAAACTTGGCTTTTACCTTGAGAATAATGATAAGAATAAATAGTGCAATTAGAATAACAATTAGTATCATCAGGGTGAATGCTTCTCATGGGGCTTTTTAAGATGTCTGGTCCTCTGCAGAGAACCTGCAGCTCTGCCAGTGCCCTGAGGCGAGAACACCCTGTGTTAGGGAGGGCTGGGTGACTGTAGGAGTGCACAGCTGCAGCAGGGCTTTGCCTGAGGTCCTAGCCATGCCATTTTGGTAGGACACTGATGGGCAGAGGTGCCCAAGGCCAGGCTGGCTGGGGTACGTACCTGGCGGAGACACACGGTCCCGGAACCTGGGCGTGTAGGGGCTCAGCGTGAGCAGCATCACATACAGGCAAAAGGCAAACATTCCCGCCAGGCACGTGTAGAAAATGAAGTAAAACAGTAAGATCAAGCCTGCAAAAGAGACAGGCATGTCGCTGTTAAGGCAACCAGAGCACATCCCGTGGGATGTGTCCCACAGGGATGCACAGACGTGCTCAGCACGGCGTCCTCTGCAGCTCTGAGCCCGTGGTGGAGGTGGGAGCTTGCACCCCCAGCCCTGCACAGACTCTGGTGTTTCTGAGGGCAGGACTGTCAGCTGCTTCGGGGCCGGGGTAGCTGCTGTTTGGTTCTGTATCCCTTTTGCTGCACGGCCCTTCCCAGAGCTGTGTCAGGACCACGTCTGTGTGTCCACCTGCCTCAGCTCTCTCTGACAGACGGACCCAGCATCCTCTCTTGCCCTTCCCACCCCCTCCTGGCAGGGTAACGTGCAAAAGTACCCAGTGGCTTCAGCCAAACTCCTGATGGGCTGTGGGGTGGTGCTCCTGCCCCGATTCCTGTCCCCTGCATGGGAGGGACCCTGGTGCTGGGGCTGAGCAAGCAGCATCGCTCAGGGCTGCAGCACCACTGTCTGTTTCATAGCCTAGACATTCAGGGAATGGGTTTGTTTTTCCTCTGGACCAGGCTGATGGCTGAGGATGTCTCAAGAGGCCACAGCCTATGAATAAAACCCAGCAGCTCAGAAAGCAAAGCGAAGCCCTAACCCAAATATTTCCCAGGAGAAACGTTCCGGCAGCTTGGAGGGAGCCCTGGGAACACAGATGTGCACTCCTGCCGTGCTTCTGCCAGGGCCACCGTGCTGGGAACCACTGTGGGGCTGTGTCCTGCTGAGGGCTGCGCCGGGGCAGATGGGACCATCACCGCTGCTGGTGGCACACAAGGGACAATGTCTAGCCCTGCCAGAGTGATGCTGGATGGTGCCTCTGCCCCAGCCTGGCAGAGCTGGAGCTGCTGCCGGGGCACCAAATTGATGCTTGTAGGGACATCTTCCCACTACTGCTCCCATTTTTATGTTTCTTGCAGTGCAGCAGAGAGTGTTGTCACCAGCAGAGAGGGGGGTGCAGCCTTTCCAAGGCGCTGGGGCCTCCAGTGCTGACCTTGTGGCCAGTTGTTTCCCTGCATTTTGTGAGTGCAAGTCCCCTGAGGCCCCCATCCCAGGGGACACCTCTGGAGCCAGCACAGGGGAGCAGCCCCAGGCTGGGCAAATTCTCTCCTCCCCACCCATGAGATGAGAGTGGGAAAGTTCAGCTCCACTCACCTCCAAATGCTCTCACTTTAAAATAAATTTTGATTTTCATAGTAGCTTCTCCTGCCCCTCTGTAGAGACATGTGAGCACGTGTGTGCACCAAGGGCACATATGTGCATGGGCAGGGGGGTCATTTGGCAGAGCACGGTGATCCCAGGGGACAGGAGGATGCTGCACCTGCCCCAGTGCTGCCAGCACTGCCAGCAGTAGCCTGCCAGGGTCACATCCATGCCAGACTGAGCAAATCCTCTCACAAGGATCTCCTCAGGACCTGGAAGAGCCTCCAGAAAACCAAACCTGTATCATTAAGAACTGTCACTCTACTGCTCCCACATTTTGGTCTATGCCTTCCCATCCAGCAAAGAAGCAGAAAAACTGGTCTGCCTCTGTGGCCAGCAAAGAGCACAGGAGCACAAACATGAATGTCAGGGTCTGTCCCAGACTCATGCTTGCAGGTTTTCAGACTCCTCTAGTGTTGGTGGGCAGCTTCCTTTGTTTGTCACCACAGGCTTTGCAGGAGACCCAGAGCTCTTGGTGGGAGCGTGGGGAGGCCGTGGGGCTTGTGGCACAGTACCAGTGCCAGCCAAGGCAAACACCGAACAGCAGCCCCTGGTAGTTCACAGCCTTACACTGATGGATGTGCAGGTGGCTCTGGGTCAGGCTGGGATTTTCACTCTGCCGAGGGGGCTGTGTGCTGGCAGAACAGAGCTGCAAAGGTGGGTGGCACCGTGTGTGCTGGGGCACCTTGGTTTTGGACCAAGCCTGCAGCAGTGCTCACCCCACAGCTGCTCTTAACCACCCGGGGCACCTCCAGACTCAGCAATAATTTTTGAAGGCCACATGGGTGTGGATAAAGCAGCCAGGCGCTCAGAACCATCAGAGCTGGCACATCCCAGTCCACTGGCTCAGTCAGCACTGTGGGCTCTGCTGTGGGCACCCTGTCACTGCCTGGGAAGCTGTGGGGTGACAGTGCTGACCAGCCCTCCCCTTCCCCTTCTGGAGCCAGGGCTCACTCAGGCAGGGAGGGCACCCTCCACAAAACGCCTGCCCCGCAGCCTGGGCACTCTTCCCTGCCAGCCCGATGACCCCAAAGCCACTGTCCCAAGGGCTCCTGACTTACACAGGCAGGAGCAGGATTGCTGGTGGCAGCAGGGGTGCACAGCTGCAGCAGACTGACCTGCAGCTCCCACGCTTGCTCAGGCTCTAAACTTTCTGGGACACGGTCTGGGGAGCCTGAAATCTTTGCTTTCACAGTCTCTATCAACATTAGCCTCCAGACCAAGGGCAACTTTTACACGGTTTTCTGCTTGTCCTCCCCACTAGTTATTTATTGCACTGGTTAGAAATATTAACGCTGAAGAAATGGGCAGGGGTGGTCAATCCAAGCTATCAAGGACATTCACAAGCAAGTGAATCTGTTGTGAAGCAGAAAAGGCAACAATCCCCGAAACTGGGGCTTGAGCAAGGACCTACCCCAGCTCTTGGCTGTTCTCCCCAGGCATGTTCTCTCCTCTGGGTTCCACAGGAATATCTTCATCTCTCCAGCCAGGTCTGCCCAGGTTTTGCTCCCCATGTTTGCCTTGGGCTCGTCCTTCTCTCTGTCAGGATCCCGGACCTTCTCCTCATGCTTATTTTCCTGGAAGAGTTACAGAACACAACCCCCACAGGCAAGCTGAACATCTCATTGGCCAAAAATAAATGCAAAAGCACTTAATATCTGGAAATGTTTCAAATTTCCATTTTCCCATCATCACTCTTGAGTTAAAGAGAGGCAGTTTTGGCTGTTCCAACTTAAGATCACTTAGAACCCAGCATCCATTTTTCCATGACATGTACGTCACTGCTGTCACACTGGGTACTGTCTCCTTGTACTGGCATTTACAAAAACTCATCTTTTTCCACCTGTGTGAACATGACAAAGAAAACCTGTGATCTGGGAAGGCTGAGACTGTTCCCACACTTTTTCAACATCTCTGAGCGCAAGTGCACATTCTCTGTGCTGCCACAGACGATAGCAGGCAGCAATATTTAAGAGATCAACCAGCTTGTTTTCCTTGGCGTGTGAGCAAGTGCCTAGTCTTTGAAGAAATCCCTGTGTTGTTACTTTTTTTAATTGCACTGACTTCCAGGGAAAAGCATCTCCCCAGGTTGCAAGAGTTTGTATTTTGCCTAAGGGGTGAAAACTTGTTTGTCCAGAACTCAGGAACACAGATCTCTCTGTACCTGTGCCTGAGCAAGAGTCACTTGAGACACGGAAGCCGTCCTTAATTCCCCTTGAATCCGGGCAGGTCTCCAAAAGCGGGCTGGTGGGAGAAGGTGCTGACCTTGCTTTCGGCTCGGGGCAGGGCTGGGCCGGGCACCGCCGGGGAGAAGGGCGATGCTGTGATCTGGATGGATTCATCGCCCCCCCCGCATTTTAATGCAAACGCTGCTGCAGGGTTCAGCCGCTCCGGGCTGGGTCAGAGCCACCCTCATCCGACCCTGCCACGGCTCCCCAGGCTGCCGTGCCTGCTCCAGGCGTGGATCCGCAGCAGCTGCCCTGCAGGATCGCCCCTGCGGGTCTGCGCCGAGGGGCACGGGAACCTGCCGGCCACGGGCACTGCCGGGGCCGGAACCCGCAGACAAGATATTTGCAACCCGTGGGTTGCCCGAGGCGAGCCGGGACGTGACCGACAGCTCGGCGAAAGCCTTGCTTGGAAACTCCTTCCAGTTGGGGGCGAAAATTTAAACTCTGCTCGGGCACACAAGTACTGCAAAACAGTGAGGACGGGGGGAGAACACTGACTCCAAAGCCTGAACGTGTCCCGTGGGGAGCCTGGGCAGAGCGGGGGGTGTAAACCATCCCCATCCCACTGACTGCCCTGATGGGCTGTGAATAAAGCCCCGGCGGGGCTCTTGTGGGAGCACCCCGCGTCGGAGCGCTGCTGCCGGGAAATGCCCGCTGCCGCCTGCGCGGCCGAGGCAGCGCCTGGCGCGGTCCCACAGCCCGGGCTGGAGCCCTTCCTGAGCCAGCTCCTGCATGGCCTGAGGCCCAGGGCACACAGGGTGCAGGGCCGATGCGAGCAGCGGGTTTTGCAGCCGGGAAGCAGCAGCCCCAGCACGAGTGACCGGCAGGGACATGGGAGAGGAGGTGCGGGGGCTGTGCGCTGCCAGGACGCTCCCAAAGGGGCGAGTGACCGGCGAAGAGGGGGAAGAGCAGGTGTTCTTCTTCCCACTCTCCCCATTAAATAAGAGAGCTACCAGCAGCTGTTCTGGAAACATTTCCTCAGACTGACAGTAGGGGGGACTGCCCCGATGAAATCCACACTGATGTTTAGTGCCACACTGGGGAAAGCCCTTTGGATTTCATACAAACTTCTACTGGACACAGCAAGGGCCCACACTCAGAAGCTGCTACCAATGCTTAGAGCTGTGGGGGGACACGGGGACAGCCTCCTCCATCGTGGGATCTCACCCTGGGAACTCCACAGCTCTGCCCTGAAGGAGGCTTTTCCAAGCAGGGAAGTTTCCAGCCCTCCTGGCTCTATGTTGTGTGACCCTTCACTTGGTGAAGGGTCCTGTCCTGCTGGCTGGGAAAGGCCACGAGGGCTCCATGGCAGCCCAGGGAGGCTGAGGAAGCCCCAGGCTCATCCCATGGGTCTCTGTGGAGCAGCTGGGCAGGATGGGATGATCCCAGTACCAGGTCCCTGGCAGATGTCTCTCAGCTAGGGAGCTGTGTCAGGTCTGGAATGAAGCACAGGTGGTTTATCTTTGCAGCCCAGGACAGAGGTGGTCTTGGAACAGTCCCTTGCACCTGGACAAGGGGCAAAAGGAGTGGCAGGAGCTGGAGCAGGAGTGCAGTGGGGCAAGGAGAAGACGGAGCCACGGCAGGATGTGTTGGGACACTGGACAGCCCTGAGTCACTGCCTGCTGTGACAGCTTGAGAAGCAAATCTGGGGTTCATCTGGCAAAATCGTTCTGTGCTGACCATTGTGGGTGTCCTGGGGGAAGCCAGGAGCTTTTCCCCATTCTCACCTCAGACCAGGTCAGCTCTCAATGCTGGATTCCTCCTGCTGAAATCCAGATATGCAGAAGGTCACCCTGCCCAGGTGTTCCTGTCCCTTCTAGTCCCCCTCACCACCCAGCACCACTGGCCAGACCTGCCACTGTCCTTCCCCCTCCCACCTCATAAAAAGTGCTCTGCCTAAGAGACAAAGCAGCATTTCCTAAAGCAAAGTAGTTATAAATTTATCAGCCACAGAGCAGGTTCTTGCAGTAGCTCCCACCTCACCTTGTGCAATGAGGCTAGCAGCCCCAAAAACACTCACCGCCTTCTGGTTGGGGCTCCTGAGCTGGCTCTCCATGCCCGTGGTGCTGGTGTTCCTGTCCATTCTTGGGTGAGAAACACAGAAAAACGTGAGTGTTAGCACAGCAGCACTGGTCCCCGTGTGGGTGCCATGTCATCCTGGCTCTCAGAGACTCACAGACAGAGCCCCCTCCCCGCACAGCCCGCCAGCCCTACAGCACCCCCTAAAACAGCAGCTACGCCGAGATTGTAGGGAACAACTCTGCTTTCCCTCCCTACCCTGCAGAACCTCGGTGTTCAGGAGTGGATCAAAAAATAACTTGCTTTCCTAAAGGGGGTAAGCTCAACGCAGCAGGATCCTATCCTAAGTCCTCTGGCATCTGGTGCCCTTTGCAGCACCCTC
The DNA here is from genome assembly GCA_013397845.1 of Melanocharis versteri. Lineage (NCBI taxonomy): Eukaryota > Metazoa > Chordata > Aves > Passeriformes > Melanocharitidae > Melanocharis > Melanocharis versteri. The sequence continues at coordinate 342,132 of VZTG01006419.1, forward strand.
ACTGCATCCTGCCTCATATTTGAGTTCCCATCGCTGCCAGCCAACGCCCTACATGGGGAAGCCGGGCTCTTCCCCCAGGAGACCGTGTAGCTGTTAATAAACATTAACAAATCGCTGGGGTTTCCGATGGCCAGAAGTGTCGGTCAATGTGTGCTTGTCAGTCACAGCGGGGCCGGGGTTAATGATTGCAAAATCTCTTTCGCGGTGAAAGGGGGAGTGAGAGGGGCAGTCAGGTCTATATTTATCCCCTCGAACAGAGACAGCAGCTAGGAGTTCCCAGCATCGGTTTCCTCGCCTCAGGTTTAAGAGCTACCCACAGCCTCCCAGGCAAAATCCAGAGGCACACCTTGTCGTGACGCCCTGCAGACCGGGGCTGGGGAATGCCAGATTTTCCTCCATCAGTGAATTACAGGCACGAGATGCTGCATTGGGGCATCCGGGGTGCAGTCCTGCTGCTGGGACAGCTCCGGCGGTGTGATGGCAGCGTGCGGGGCTGCCCGTCCCTGGCTGCGTCCACGCAGCTCTCCAGGAACAGTGGGGCTCGTTTTACACGTCTGTCCCAGCAGGAGTTCGGCACGATCCACCTGCTCATTCTCTTGGCGCGTTTCCAGTGGGACCGATGACCCTTCCTTTCGCAAGAGAGCCAGCCCCTGTTGAAGGATGGGGAAAGGCTGCCTTGCCCCAGGCTGGGACTTTGCCCCAAGGCACAGGGACATCTGTCCCAGGCTCCCGCAGGGCTGCGCGGTGCCGTCCCAGCCGGCAAAGCACCACTTCTCCCTTTCCTCTCCTGGGCATGGCTGAAAGCCGCTCACCGGCTGTGCTAATAAATGGGCGCAGCGGGACACAAAGAGGTCTGGCAGCCGCCCCGGGCTGCGCGGAGTTGGCCGGGGCTGCCGCTCGCCCGCTGCTCGGTACCAGTGCCCGCGCCTGCCCGCAGCCAGCCCGCCGGCAGGAGGGCACGCCGTCAGCTGTGCCCGCAGCTGGATCTCCTGGCCAGGCTGGCGCCGTGGGACTGGGGGTGTCTTCCCGAAACTCTGAAGGCGGAATGGGATGCAGGGATTTAACCTGGCGTGGGCAGTTGTAGGGCACCAACAGGCCCCCGGCAGCACCCGCGCCCTGTGCTGCTGCATGGCCCGGCCCCGGCACGGAGCGGAGGAGGGAGCTGAGACCTGTCTCCTCCATCACTAGCGCAGGGTGGGGGCAACTGAGCAGGAGGGGACCAGTGTCAGCCCCTCTGTCACAGGCAGTGAGCTCAGGGCTCCTCTAGTTCATCCGAGGTAAATAACTGCTGTTTTCTCTGGAGGTGATGTGTTCTTTGCCATTAATTGATCTGGGCATTTGTATCTCGCCTCTCTCATGGCTGTCAGCGTACACTTTCCCTTTTCTCCTGGGAGAAGCTGGTCATTAGGCTTTTATCCAGTAAAAGTGTGGGGGTTTTAAAGCAGAGATAGGATTAGTTTCTTTTAACTTGATGAAATATGCTCGGAATGATTACATGATTTGTACTTAGCACCTCTCAGCCCAGGGCATTAGAGTGATTTACGAGCAATTATGAAGCCTGCTGGGAAGATGTTTTTATCCCCATTTTGCAGATAGAATGTGGAAAACAGAGGTTGAGGGCCTGTTCTTGCTTCTTGGCCATGATCACGGAGATTGCAGATGATTGCTGCCTCCATGGAATAGGGCACAGGCAGCAACAGGCATTGCCACCGGAGCGGAGATCTCAGGGCGCCGAGAAATGAAACACTGGGCCGGTGGCCGTGTCGGGGTGGCTGCCCGGGAGTGTCATCTACACCTCAGGGAGGAGGGAGATGGGGAGAACGGGGCAACAGGGAGGTGCCAGGAAGATTTTGGCGATGGACAGAATGTCCTGGAGCAGCTGGACTGGAGGAGGGTGGGAGCTGCTGAAGGCAAAGGGACGGAGAAAGATGGGGAGAGAGGTGGGGAGCCCCTCTGGCCGAGCAGGCGGTGAGTGCGCCGAGATCTCCCAGAGGCGGGACAGCAGCTCTGTCTTTCCGGGGATGGGGCAGGACCTCTGTCCTCTCTGGAGACGGGGCGGGAGCTCCGTCCCTCCCTCCCCAAGCCCCCTCGGGGCAAGGCCTGTGCGCTGGTTCCAGCGAGATGGTCCCGGCGCCCAGCCGGCGCTTAGGACGGAGCCGCACGCCGCCGGAGGCTCGCGGGGAGCCGGGGCAGCGGCGGGCGGAGCGGAGTGGAGCGAGGCGCAGGCGCGGCGGGGCCGGTGCCGGNCTGCCCTCCCGCACGCCCCGGTGAGGTCGGGACCCCTCGTACCCGGCCGCGATTTCCCCTCCCTTCCCCCGCCCCGGCTGGGCATGAGCCCCGCAGCCCCCTGCCCGTGCGCTGCCGGGCCCGCAGTCCGAGCGTGGGGTCACCGCTGCCACGGTGACGCGTTTTTAGCGGAAAAATGGGACGAAAGGAGAGGGGCTGGGTAGAGAGAGGCTCGGTGCCATCTGCCCCCGGTTCTCCCGGGGTAAAAGTTAGAGGTGGCTTCTTCCTCGAGCCACTCTGTGCCTATTCTTCGCTTCTGGCTTTTCCCCCAAATAACAAGATGGAGAAGTCGGTCGTGTTTCTGTGCCATCTTGTCCATTTTCTTCTAATACTCGTGGAAAAAAAAAGTGAATCAAAGGCAGTTCAGAGATATGCATTATTGCAAACTTGTAGAGTAATCTGGAAAAACCTGCTACAGCTTTGTCTTTAGAGTGGCTTATATAGGGCAACTACAACAAGAGGATGTTTCTGATGCTTAAAAGAAAAATGATCACTCTAAAACCAGTGCCCGTTTAGAGTGCCATTTTAGCAAAAGCAATAGCCAGGCTATGGGCAGCATTAATTTCTTTACAGCTCCCTAACAGAGTTAAGCACAGTGTTTTGGATCACCTTGTCTACTTATGGTGTGGTAAGCACTGCAAGTTTTGGGGTATCTCTTTGGGATAAATCACAGAGAAAGGGCTATTGCTGTCTCTTAAAAGCAGAGATAGCAGAGCTGCCATAGCTCAACTTCCGTGCGTAGAACTGTACCAAGCTCAGGAGCACAGAGGAAAATGATCTGATGGGGAATACTTTCAGCAGAAATTAATGTTGAGGGAGAGGATTTTGTCAGAGCAGCCCTTCAGCAGCTATTAGAGAGATAGTGGGTATGAGTCCATGTATGCTGAAGCAGCTGCGGGCATCCTTACGGAAGTACAAAACCACTTTCTCTCTACACGCATAGAAAGGTGTTTTCAGAGAAGGAAAAAATGTAATTAATATCCCAATACAGAGCTGAAGTGGAGGTAGTCACATTATCTCCTCAGTTTCACATCTCTCTTCAATATCAAGTTAGAAGATTACGGCTGGTTTTGTCGGAACTTGAAATAAAAGATTTTAATTTTTTTTTTTAATCTTATGAGAAATATTGAAAAGCTTTGAGAAATTTTACAGTTGAAACCTCATGTTTCTCTCCTCTATTGAATGTTGGTGTGTGCCAGTCTTAAGCTGGGAAACAACACAGAAATTAAGAGTGAAAAACATGATGGTGCTGAAACAAATACAGCATCTACAAATGGTGTTTCAAGACGCTTCTTTCAGAGTGGTTTTCATGGTAACTTTTTGCAGCATTTGTGATGGCAATGCAGGAGCACTGGTTTGGGTGTGTAAGTGCTGTGCCCGTGTGCCTGCAGCACCCACCCAGGTGTGCCCATCAAACACCTGCACCCCCAGCCTGACCGTGCACACTGGGAGCTGTGGAGGAAACACATGGCTGGGCTTATTTACCCTCTGCTCATTTGCCAGACAAACTGTGGCAGTAATCAGAAGTTTGGCAATTCTGTGGAAGCAAGATGGATTCATCATCTCCCTCCTTTCAGAACTAATCTACATAAGAAATGGCAAATTTTCTCCAGTTTTGGTCCCACTGCTATGGATTTTTAAGACATTATGGGACACTTGCGTTTAAGTGGTTACATTGAAACTGAAGTGTGGCACAATGATAGTATTTGTGACACAACACATACAGAATGGCTTCATCTCTTAATGATTTTTGAATGATTTAGAAGACTAGATTTTATATTATTAACTTATTTGGCAGATTTAGGAGAATAACCCCAAATGCGACCTGCAGCAAACGGTCACATACCTTTATCTCCAGCCTGTAAAACATGGCTTGAAAGACTAAAGATCATTGATAAAATATCCAGCCTGAATCTTGGGGTTCTCTAGCAGTTATTTAATATTTTTTTTATTTGAAATTAGCAACTATCTAGCTATTTATTCCAGCTAAGGACTAACCAGTTGTCAGGCTCATTGCTCTTAGGACCAGTGATGTCCCAGTGGTGCAGTCAGACCTGTGCTCTGGAGCATGAGCAGAAGGTTTGTGGATGGAGAGCTTTCCTTCCAGAGATGGAAGATGAGTCAGAAAGGATGGTGCTTTTTTTTATAAACCTCTCTTGCCTTTCGTGTAGGGCAGGGAGGTTGGACTAGATGACCTCCAGTGGTCTTTTCCAACCTTAGCCTTCTGTGATTTTGTGCTCTCCTTCTGTTGCACTTTTAAGCCCCAAGTTTAGCCCTTGTCTGTGATTTCAGGCTGTGGGTGAAATGATCCATGCCCGTGGCAGCCCAGAGCATGGAGAGGGAGCACTCCTGCCAGCAGCACAGCTCCTGGGCCAGGCTGGAGCGGGTGTGGAGGAGCAGTGGGGAGCTGCTGTGCTTTTCCCTGTGGAGAGCTGTCCGTGTGGAAGAAGGGAGATCATTTGTAGCAGCGTGTGTGGGTTGGTACGGCTGCATCGGTGTAGCTGTTGGGGTGAAAGGATCTCTTTATCTGCTCTGCATACATACACAGACCCTACAGAAGGGCCTGTGGGCGCCTGGGGCATGCATCTTCGAGACAAAAAGCTGCCCAGCATGGCCTGGTGTGCTCCTCTTTCTGGAGAATTTGGACAAGGAGGTTGTGCTTGGCTTGACCAAGTCTTCCGTCAGGCTGCCAGGGAGCCCCTGAACAAATGGGGGTTCCCAAGCTGGTTTGCTTTAGGAAATACACTCAGCGACAGTGAAAGCTGCTCCTTGCCCTTGGGACACATTCCTGCCCTTCTCTGAAACACCCAGAGAAGTGCTGGGAGCCTCTGAGGTGGGAATACCCTTACCTGCTCCCAGGGCCTGTTGGAGAGCCCCAGGCTGTGGGAATGGGATTCAGGGTGGCCCCAGCAGCCCACAGGGAGTGTGGCCTGGGCCCCTACAGTCCATTATCCTACCAGCCATTCTTGCAGGTGCTGGGTTGTATCTACATAATATATATGAAATATGATCAAAAGGATTGTTCCACAAAGTGACACAAAGATGGCAAAGCACACGCAGACCAAACACACCCCTAAAGATGCTGCTGAGCGTAGTGTCGCAGCCAGCTTTTCTCTTGGCTGGTGGAATCACTCTTTTATGTTTATGCTCATTTGGGAGATCTATAAATATAGAAAAGAAAAAAAAACCCTCATCATCAGGCAGCTGTAGATGAGTTTTACTAATCCACAAATTCATTATTCAAGCATCTAAAAATACCTGGTCCTTGCTGAAAGTAGAGGATGATACTACAGGAGAGGGAGAAGTGGCTGTTACTGGTGATGTCTCATTTGCATGGAAAACTGTGGATGCCTTATGATTACAGTCAAATTTCCCCTCTCAAAACAAGCAGCATGCAGTGGGGTTATTTAGCTTGACGTAAGTAGACAGATCAGAAATTATATAAATGTCTAATATGAGTATTTCTCATTAGCTCAATTGCCCCAGGCCAGAGGGGCTGGGAGACTCCCATGTATCTAAATGAGCTTTGAAGAGTTGCAGTTCTTAAGGCTCTCTTCAAATACGTCAGAGCAATGTTAGTGAAGGTGAAAAGTAACAGCCAAACCCAAAAATATTCTCAAGTCAGAAGAAAGGAAATTCACTGTGGTGTGGTCGGCAGTGGGAGGAGAAATTTGTGATGCTATGACTCTCCCCAGATGGAATCAGCAAATTCTGTTGTGTGTGTGTGTGTTTTTAGGGTCGTTCAATAGAAGAAAAAGAAATTCCCTCTACGTAACTGTGACTCTCCTCATTGTGTCAGTATTAATTCTAACGGTGGGCCTAGCTGCTACAACAAGAACCCAAAATGTGACTGTTGGAGGTTATTACCCAGGGGTTATTGTAAGTATAGAACTCCTAGGTAGGTCTAGAAAACTTATTGCCTACAAAGTCCCTTGTAATGCTGAAAATGTTATAAAGGGTGATCTTGTCCTGAATATTTTGCTCAGCTACTTCATTACCATTTGATTTATTTGTTTTATTATTATTTTGCACCTGCTGCACATTCCCATGCAAAAATCCCATCCAAGTGGCAGCTTCCTCTGAGCTTAGGTAATACCATGCTTTTGAGCTAGTGGTGAGACAGATAAATAGATTTTATGTAAGTCAAAGCAACTTTAGAACTTCTTTGTTTACATAGATCACACTAAGCCCAGGCAGAATTAAGGCAAAGAAGGACTTTACTGCCAAAAGCAGTTGAGAGACCAGGTCTTGAAATACTGGTAACGTGAACTTGTGGTCATAAAGTTTACTTGCTGGAGTGTTTAATGAATCAGAGTCCCTGGAGGAGGAGCTGTGGCAGCTTGCCAGGGGAGCATGTACATCAAAGCCATGAGCACATCCATTTCTTCTTTTTTGTTATCAGCAGCTGAAAATGGGAAAGAACAATCTTGTAGCTTCAAATGGCTTAATTTAGAGAAGACCACTGGTGTCCAGCCTTCCTGCCATTAGATGTATACTCTCTTACAGAAGCACGAGGGGCAAGTACGTCACAACCCTCCTGGCATGAGCAGAGGTCTAACACGAGCTGGAAAGCAAGTCCTGCTCTGTTCCTGTGCATGCCTAAGACATGCTGAAAAAGAAGCACTGACTCCAATCAAATTAGGTGTCTCAGTAGATTAAATGCACCCAGCAGCCCCAGTCCTGGTGTAACAGCTGTAGGACACTGCACATTTGGTTTAGAGCCTGGAGTTTGGAGGCTTGAAACCATTCCAGGTAACCAGGTGGAGACTTGTTCTTGTCTTATTGCTGTTTGATTTATTTGCTATGCGTTGCTGATCTCAAGGAGCTTTATACTTTTCTGTGCCCAAGTTCTTCTACGACTGAAGAAAGCCCCTTTACAGCCATTACTGTGTGGAGCATTGTTACAGATTGTGTTGGGCCTCTTTGGTTTAGGTTTTCTGGCTTGTCCCAGTATCTCCTGCATTTAGGCCTGATCTTTTTTAAAGAGAAGTATAGAAGGAAGGTGTTGAGAAAGGTGACAGGCTGGCTCCAGGCTCTCCACACTTACCCTGCACTGTGCCAGCCTGAGCTGAACCTCGTGCTTCAGAGCAGGTCCTGCAGACTGATGCAAATGGGCAGAGTCTGCTGTTCACGTCCCCTTGACATCTCCCGAGCTATTTATGGCCCGGGAACGTCAGCATCACTCACGCTTTTTTAAGACTTAGTCTGCTCAAGGAATTAATGAATTCCTGGACTTGGGAAGGGTGTTGAGTTACTTTATTCAGAGGCACCCTGGCAATTTGTGTTTGTCACCAAATTCCCCATCTAGGTTCATTAATCTGCTCTATGGAAATGTGTGATGACCTCACCTGTCTCGCTGCACAGGAAAACATTTCAGTGTGCTGCTGGATGCTTCAGAAGGTGCTTAAAATAGCTGCTGTTTCATAACAAGCTGGGATTTCTCCCTTTACTGGGGAAAAAGGGCTGGCTGCAGTGAATGAGTGTTCGGTGAGTTGTCCTCAAGCAGATAGAGCCAGAAGTCTCTTTGTATGCTGGGTGATTTCTCTGTACGTGGACCAGTTCTGTGGTTGGAATCATCTTATGGAACATAGAATCAGAAAGTCATAGGATATTCTCAGTTGGAAGACACCCATCAGAATCATCAAGTCCAACTCCAGGACAACCCCAAGAATCACACCATGTGCTTGAGAGCATTGTCTAAATTCTTCTTGAACTCAGACATCAGATGTCTCATTGCTGCCATGCCTAAACCACCCTTCTTTCCTCCTTCAACTTGTGTTTCTTGGGAAAACACCTCTTGTGTGAGGAGCAGGCATTCAAAGATGTGTGTTTCAATGCAGGGGATTATCTTCCCAGGCCTCTGCTCCCAAGGAAGGACAGAACCGGGCACTGGAGACCTTCCACACATCACCAGGATTTTGTTTGGTTGGGTTTTTTCGGGGTTTGAAGTTGTTCTTTTTCCCAAGCAGCTCAGGTCCTCATTGATACAGCTGGAGAAACTGAAGCGGAGGGTTCAGTGACATCCTGTAGCCAGGGTGCCTTCACCCTCCTCCATGATCACCCACACCTTCACAACTACGTCAGTGAATAGCTTAGCTGTGTCTCTGTGGGAAATGTCCTCACCTGTGGCTGGATGACTGACCTGGGGCAGGGAAGCCCAGAGTACAACAGTGATGTTCAGCAGACAGGAGTAATGCTCAGGTGCAGAGGACAAGCAGCCCTATGGAAGTGAGACTGTGAGATATGTATGTTGTCTCCAAGTTGTAAGAGCTGCCAGAATCTGTGTAAATGACTGACCTTTCTTGGGCTTTTACTGGCAAACCTCTTCTGTAATGGTTCCTTGCCAAGGATGTTGGCTTGGGGCTTTACTCTGGAAAAGCATATTTACTTTGTGTCCTGTCCTCCTTTCAGACAGACATCCCTGGGGACCACATCCACCAGCAATTAAGTGATGCAACTGAGGAACATTACTAAGATCTCTTTGTCCCATCCATAGAAGAATGAGTAGTTCTTCCATTAGTGCAATGAGAATTCCTGTTAATGAGAATCCACCAGTTTATTTGGTCTTCACCTGCTGGATGTACAGACTTGCTCTAATTTCTTCTTTTTGAGTTATCTTCAGTTGTCTAAAGCATTTCACTTTTTGGTTTGAGGCTGCTCTGAAACACCATGTGGATATTTCTCTTAAAGCTCAAAGGACACAAAAAATTTTTCTGGAGCGTTTTCCTTATGTGTGTGTTGCCACTCAAGTTCCTTCTGCTAAATATCGCCAGACTGAAAATTACGCCTGGATCCACATCACTGTTAATGCCTGGATCTCCCAAATTTTTTTGCTTGGACTTGAACTATAAATCTGTGTCTTTAGGAAGGTGGGAGTGTTGTTTGCCTAAGCTGAGTGAAAGAATAAGCCCAGAAGCACTGGCAGGTCAGTGTGGGGCAGTTCAGCAGTGCCCTAGGTCTCTGCCCTGCCTGTCTGCCACCCCAGGGGTAAGCAGCCCCTGGCTCCATTGCTGTGCTCCGCACCATGGCAGTTTGTGCCTGATGTGGGGACAGTGGTCTCCACGAGCTCAGAGTGCAGGCCAGGCAGTGGGGAAGCAGCAGCCTGATCAGCTGCTCCGCTTTAATCCCCGCTGTTTGAGCCAGCTGCCCTCTGTGCCTGCAGCACTGCACCAAAGGTTGCTGGGCTTAAGCAGGGCAAGGGAAGATTGAAGCCCAAGTTTACATCACATTTGTGTCTGCTAATCTCTGCACATGCCTCTGCCTGTTAGTACTGGATTCATTAAACCTTTGTTTTCTGTTCCTGGATCTTAAAGTGTCAATTCCAGGTTAGTTGACTCATTTATGAATCACTACAGCTTGTCTCATGCCTTGTTTATCTTCCTGGGAAGTTGGCCAGTTATTGGGCATTCTCACATGGATCTTCACTGGCCTGTGGTCTGTTGCCTGGATTTGCACCTCCTTAATATGACAGATCCAGCTGTAGTACTTTTCCAGCATTTCTCATTTTGCCAACCCCATTTGTGGGGTTGGATATGCTGTACACCATCCAAAGACCTTTCTCGGTGTGACACAATACTATTTTTGCAACTCCCCTCTTAGTCCATGGTTCCTGCTTGAAGTCCCTGTTTCTGTCCTGGCTGAGGTGCTCTGTCCTAGAAACTTCTTCTTAGTGTAGCTTAAGGCTATGGAGAAAGGAGGTGGGAAATTGCTCTCCTGGCTGACTTCACTGAGCTGGAGTAAGTGTTGTCAGTTACAGCAGCAAGACAAGATGTTTTGCTGCAGTAGCTTATCCTGTTGGATGGGCCGGTGTGAGCTCTTCTGGTAGAACATCCTGGTTGATGCATCTTCACCCAGAAAACTGCTAAATCTTCCAATGTATAAATCTCCCTTATTTCATACTTCGCAGTGAGAAACTCTCTGAGTTGAAAACTGAGGAGGTTGCTCACATACTCAGTGAGGTCACAGAAGCCTGGTCCTGGAGGTTTTAGTGCATCAGTCCTGCTAGGTTTGCATCTGAAGGCTCCTGAGTGTTTGTAGGGTTGTTCCAAGACAGCAGTGCATATCCTCATCCACCAGCCATTTCTCAGCATCACTGGGGGGATGGAATTCAGAGCTCATCCTTTTGGTTTCTACACATGCTTTTAGTGTCATATGTGGGATACACCTGATAGTTCCTGCTAGTGAGAGACTCCACTGATTTCTTGCTGAAGGAAAAGTGCTCACACATCAGCAGAATGTTATTTTGCTGCTTCTGGATTTAATTGTGTTCTGTCTGTTTGTAAAATATGTTGGGTATCATCCTGATCTAAATGCTAACAATACATTGTTTTTCAGCTTGGTTTTGGGTCGTTCCTTGGAATAATCGGATCAAACTTGATAGAAAACAAAAGACAAATGGTAAGTTCTTTATAAAACTTTTGAAATGACAGTAACTCAAAAAAATGACAGCAACTCAAATATTGTGTGTAAAGAGTATTATTTCAGGTTTTCCTAGCTCTTCCAGGGTAGTGTTGCATACCTCTTGAGAACTGGAGATGGTTTCTGGCAGCCTAGGAGCAGCACCCAGTGGGCACTCTGCCTCCTGCCCCGCTCGGCTCGCTCAGGGGAGCGGCTGCAATCCCCCTGCCCGGCAGCTGCCCCAAGCTCTGGCAGCGAGATCCCTCCAGCCTCGCTCGTGTGAGGCTGCACAGGGCCGAGGGAGGTGGTGCTGTCCCTGCAGCCTGTCCCGCTGGGCTGCTGCCTGCTTTGGCAGGGATAGAGGGGGCTCAGGGTCACATGAGCAGTGTGTGCTGCTGACCAAGGCTAAGGCAGGTTCTGCAGAGGCAGCTGGGAGGAATTCCTGCCTGTCCAAATCCAGAGTCTGCCTTTGTGCTGCCTTTGCTTTGAAATAGCTTGCTCCCTGCAGAGCAGGAGGAGAGGGTGAGGCAGACCCTGCAGGAGATGACATTTGCCTTTCCCACAGTCAGACTGAGTGCAGGGGAGGTGAGTTTCCCAGTGGATATTTTTTGCTGTTTTCACCCTGGCTCTGCAAGAGCAACATATCCTGTTCTTTCTGTCCTAGCAGGGTTTCAGCCTCTTGCTCATCATGTATTAGCAGCATGTTAGTGTCTGGTTGAGCAATGACCATATTGTGCAAGTCCTGGACTCTATAAACAGGAGTGCCTACAAGTGACAGAGTGGCTCTGACTTGTTTGATTATTCTGAAGAGCCCTGGGTAGCCTGTGCTTATTCTTTTCATCTCTCTATCATTTTGTGTCCTAAAAAACATTCATGACCCAGCTTTGCAGGGATTGCATCACTGCTGCCTGGGCTGGCAAGTGAGCGTGTCTCCACTCTGATCACAGAGAGGACACGCAGTAGCTGTCACTTATTGTCCCTGTGCTTTAGTCATGTGTCCTCCTTACCCAGGAGCACTTTACTGTGGCAGCTTTGTCCATTGCATGTTTCCGTAATACCACTGGCCGTGGAGGATTTATTTTTTTCAACTTCTCTGAACTTCCCCTGTGTCCTAGTTTGCTAAAAGGCAGCCTTGGTCTGGCTTGTTGTGCAGCTGAGGGCAGAAAAAGCCAAAAGCAACTTGTGCAGCTGTGTTCTTGTGCCTGTTTCTGTCCATAAGGTGACCGGAGAGTGTGAGGAGTGGAGCGAGCCAGTGTGGCTGATGGGGAGAGCTAACCTGAAGGAGCATTTCTCACTCCCCCCAGACTGCTGACAGGAACAGACCTCTCTGGTTTTTCCCACCCAAGTGATTGGCTTCCATGCCATGCCTCTGCAAGGGAAGGGAGAGCTTTTGTGCCTGCAGAGAGGGCCAGCTGCCCAGCCATGCTGCCCTACAGTGCTGCCCAGCCGTGCTGCCCTGCAATGCTGCCTAGCCATGCTGCCCAGCAGTGCTGCTCAGCCGTGCTGCCCACACCACAGGCAGCTCTGGCACACACCCCACTGCCCACTCAGCAGCTTCCAAGTGAGGAGTCAGCAGTTTACGTGCCATTATGACAGTCATCTATGCCATGGAAAAGTAAGAACCAGCACCTTCACAGCCCATGTGGGGCTGTACCACCAGCTAAAGGGAACCTCAGCCCTGGACACTCCTGCACTATCCAAACCCAGTCTGTCTTTTGTTGTCCTAATGCTGCTCGGTGTGGCTGACTTCATCTGGAGTTAAATGAGTGAAGACCAATCAATAATATCACACAGCTCTAGAGAGGGACTTCTGCCAGCTACAGTAACAGTATTATCAAACCCAAATCAAAAATCTTGTTGGCAAGTTGAAAACTGGGATTTTTAAAATTAATTTATATGTTTCTGTTTGCTGTTTGATTTTTTTCTCTATCATAAATTCTCAGTGTTGTTTGGTTTTCAGGCTTTTCTTTCTATATCTGAGAGGGAGAAAACTATGTAAATAAAGTGAGCAAACCCATTTCTAGTATCAGATACTTATCTCTTGGTAGGGCTGTTACAAAAGTATGGTTAACCTTGTATTTATTTTAAACCACCATATTTGCAGCTCCTATCTGCGAGCAGAGATGACCAACAAATTCCCTAATTGTATATATTTAGTGTTTGGCTCACTTCCCATCTCTAAGGCTCATGCTATTTAGGGAGAATATCCTCTTTCATGTGTGTATGAAACAAAGGACAGTAGTGAGAAAAACTAAACTTGCTACAAAACAACCTAAGCCATAAATCCCGTGTCTTCCACCAAAACGGGACCTTCTCCCCTTGTGTGGTTTCACTGGTTTAGTAGTGAGACGGTGTGACTTTGTAATGGATATTGTGAGTTGGGATCCAGACATGGGAAGGGTGGGGCTGAGTGGGGAAGAAATGCAGGAGTTTACAGCTGACAGAAACAGGGTCAGTGTAGGATCTGGTCCTGGAAAACTTGTCACCTGCTGCCATCTGCAAGTACTTTGTGGCACAGCATCTAATATTCCAGTAACAGCTTGTTGTGATCATGACATGTTCACATGGTCGCTGGGATAATTTCACAGCCTGCTCTCTCTGCTGCTGCAGGTTTAATGTCTATGCCTTGAATACTTGCCTCATCTAGAAAACCATTTTGTTTTCTCTCGTTTTTAAGTAAGCTATTGTACAGGGGCCATTTCCACTGTCCTTGGCATCTCCAGTCATTGTTCAAGCTGATCTGGTCTGTACATGGAGGTTACTGGAACAAGGTCTGTTTTCACTTAGGGAGATGTAGTTAACACCAGTGTGATTACCCTAAAAATCCTGAGGTACTTTAAAAACACACACAGGATTGTATTTGTCAAGGGGTTTGGCTTGTCTTTCTGAGAACTGGAGCCTTGTGCAGTGGCAGGAACCAAGGTTTTCAAGCAAACTTACTATCTGGATCTTTAAAACAAACATCCCCATGTCAGGAGACCTGAGATATCTGTCAGTGCTGGCTGGGCTGTTAGTTTTGTATTTGCACTGTAGAGATTTTTACTATTGCTCACAGCTCCCCCATGACCAGAGTCACCTTTGTACTTGTGGAGAAACAGTTTTTAACAGCTGCCACCAGCTGACACTTGAAGGTTGTGATCACCAGAGTTGGAAAACCACCAGAGAGCTTCCAGTTCTTTACACTGAAATACTGAAATAATGTATTTCAATATATGTGAAGTAATATTGAAAGCTGTTCCCCAAGCTGCATTTTGTCAACCTGTCTGTCTGTCTGAATGCTGCGCTTGCCCTCCCTCTGCAGCCCTGCTGATATCCCCAGTGTGCTTTGGCAGAGGGGATTGGGATCGGCATTGGGAGCTCTGTGTGTGAGGAGCTGGTCAGGAGCCCACTGGGAGCAGCTGAGCTGAGTTCAGGTGTGAGAGGGGCTGTGTCAGCACTGTGCACGGCTCTCCCAGCGGGGCACTGGCTCTTTGGCAGAGGTGGTGTTTGAAGTGGCATGGTGGGAATAGACACTGTTTCTCGTACCTGGATTGCAGATTATTTCTGGTTTACCTGCTGAGTGCTTTCACCGTAATTTTAAGAATGGGCAGGATGGGGCCAGTGGAAAAGGATCACACCTGTCTGACTGCCCTTCTCAAGCTGCAGGTGGAGGGAAATCTCTCTCCTTGCAGCTTTCCAGTGGGAGGCTGGATGGACTGTGCTTGCCACAGCCTGGCACCGAGGAGCCCAGCCACGCTGCAGTGGGGGTGTACAGCACTGATGGCATCGGCTGGTCACCTGCCTTCTGGCCTCATGGCTTTGTGCTTGTGCCTGTGTCCAAGTGTTGTTCCCTGAAGGCGCAGTCCCAGCAGACAGGGTCACACATTGCAGTCTCCTGCATCCTCACAGCTCAGTAAGTGTTCACAGGAGCAGCTCCCCACGGCGCTCTGGGGTGAGGAGAGAAGAAATTCTCTGCTTTCTTGCGAGGGGAGAGTTAAGGACAGCAGGAGCCAGAAGAGGAGGTGTATTCTCAGCCCAAGTTTAGCCTGTTGGAGTCATGGAAAAACCTGCATTACTCTATCAAGTCCCCAAAGAACCAGTCTGGCACAATGCTCCTACTCCTGCCCCTCTGCTGGAGCAGATGCACATGCCCCTGCCTTCAGCCAGACCAGTCTGTGCAGCCCGGGCAAACATTTGGGTCATTGATTGCTTGAGGGCTTATTGACTGTGGTTTGCATATCCTTGTGGAGAGGGCACTAATCGCTTGGTTGTGGAGAGGCAGATGATACTTTGCTTTGTTTTCCTTTCTCAGCTGGTTGCATCGATCGTCTTCATCAGCTTTGGTGTCATCGCTGCGTTCTGCTGTGCCATAGTGGACGGTGTCTTTGCTGCCAGACACATAGTAAGTGCTTCCAGGAAAACACAGGTCCTGCAATGCTTCTGCTCTAACAAGTGATGGTGTCTGCAGTCCTGTATCAGGCCGCATCAAACCCTGTAAAAATATGTATCATGTGCTGAATGCTGCTTTAAATCATAAGCTTTAGAAAAATGTTATAATTTTTAAAAAAATATTTTGAAATTAGCGAAAAGCGCTAAGATCTTAAGGCTTTGCTTTGGGTTTTTTTTTGCTTTATGTGTTTACTGAGTATCAGAACACTTAAGATGTAATGTGAAATACAACTAGCTCCAAGGGACAAAATATGAGCAGTAACATCTATTTTGTTTTAAATGTAGGCAGAGCTAGTTCTTAATGCAGAGTGAATCAGTGGATGCTGTAGTAGAATGAAGCAATTTGATACGAAGCTCATTGAAGCGTTACGGTATAAACAGGAAACATTTGCAGTAGGTTCTCAGTTTCCATTTCGTGTCTTAAAAAAATTATGAGCTACTGCTGTCATGACCAATCACTAGTACAGTGGGATGTGCAGAAGCTTTAGTTATTAGTATAGAAATAAAAAGACACAATTCCATTTCAGCTTTTGATTGAAATTTATAACTGCAAACAGATTTTTGTCCTGCCACTCTGCAGATTGATGACTTTTTTGAATTTTTTGGTGAAAAGGGATTAAAAAGACAGATTTGGAGTTTATTTGTATCAGAACGGAAAGGAATTTCAGAAGCGCAGAATTACCCATAAAATGGAAACTCCCTGTGTCAGCTGGCTAGTTATGCTCCTCGTGAAGCTGGCTCTTCTTTCCTGCCCCTGAGTATTCCAGTGGTGGGAAGGTGGCTGGATGGCAGGATTTGCTGACAGAGCAAAGGGCAGCTCTGCTCAGTTGCGTGATGGGTGTCCGTCTGTCTGGACGAAACCAGGAAGTCTGGGCCATCTCTGACCCCCTTTGCAAGGGTGTGACCTCATGGGTTGGGTTGTGGCATGAGCTGGCAACTCCTCTCAGCTGGCTCCAGGGGTGGCTGCGTGTCTGACGCAACCAGAGCTGAGCAGTTGTGATGACAAAGGCTTTGGTTTCTGCCTCTTTATGAACAGATGGGCTTTTGGCCTCACTTCACCACCTGACAGTCCAAAAATGTCACCACCTTGCTGGAGACGTGCTCCTGCCACGCCAGCGCAAAGCGTTCTTCCAGTTGCCAGGTGCTGCCACTGCCCTGCCAGCCCGAGCTTTGGATCAGACACCTGGAGAGCCAGTCTGGCTGCTCCTGGGAAGGGCTCGCTGATGTGGACACACCTCTGGCATTGCTTTCCCTGAGGTTTTCCCTTGGAGATCAAGCTGCCCCAAAGGGAGGCATTAATGCATATTTGCAGGCTGGAATGTTGATGATCCTCCAGAGCTTTCCCACAAGACTCTGAAGAGCACAGGAAGGACAAATTTGCCAACAATTAATGAAAAATTGTTGTGATTCAGCAAGAAGAACCCTCAGAAATAGGTCAGGCAGACCTGGGATGTGTCTTGCAGGATGAGGAATAAATCTTTCAGTTCAGGATGGCCACCATCACCCAAAGAGCCCAGCTTAAGAGACTGTACCTGCCATGCTGGCTGTAACAATTCCATGCCTCCAAGGACCAGGGTTGAACATCACCGAGGGCTCGGGGGGCTGGGGTGGGGGCTGCAGAGCCGTTACTGTATTGAGGTGTGGATGTGAGATCAGGGTCTCTCTAAAGCCTGGTCCCTTTCCCCAGACCCTTTGGGTGATTTTGGTTTTGCTGCGGGGCTAAGCCTGGGGTTTCTTCTCTGGCAGGACCTGAGGCCTCTGTACGCGGGGCGATGTCAGTACTACTCCAAGAGTACAACCCCACCAGAGGTGAGAGCACGTTCTGCTGTGTCCTGTGAGGGGCCCAGCTTCTTGGTGCAGGTGGAGGAACCTGCTGCCAGGCAGCTGCTCCAGTGTCCCGGAGGTCTGCAAAGTGAGGAGGGGGTGGGAGGCTGGGCCTGGGGTGGGAGCAGGATGCTGGGAGGACTCGGGAGGTGGGTTCCTCCATGTACTGCGTCAATAGTGAAGGAGCAGATGGAGAGAAGGGGATGTAGGATAGGAAAATTCACCAGTTTCTCTAGATCTTCAGCTGTGCATTCATTATAGGAGCAGGGTGGTGGGTTAAGATTTCAGACAGCAGTAATTTCTGTGTATATGAGCAACAGGTACCAGCCTCTGCACCTCTCCTATTGTCTTCTCCAAAGAGAAGCCTGTTGGGGATGGATGATCCTGCCACATACTGATAGTGTGTATGGACGCCGTTGCCTTTGCTGAGCACTGATTGTCTCTCAGAGCTTTCCTCACAAGGCCACAGGTAGTTCTGAATAACCACTATACACCAAATTAGAAGGTCTGCTTTAGGGTGCAAAGTTAAGTTCTACCCAGCAGCGTGGGTGTGGTCCACTCTCTTTTCCGGCCAAAGACTGTCCATGTGAGCTTGGGTGTTACCACCCACGGGCAGACAATTAACCACTTTGGTCAGTTCTGCACCACTATGTGAATCTTGCTCTCAATTTGGATGATGCCGTTGACAACTCTCTGCTCTGCGCTGCCGTGGGGTGAGGTGCGTTGGTTCAGCAAGGCCCTGGCTGCTGGTAAGAGTTGCAAAACCTCCTTCCTCTGCAGGCACGTGCTTGTCTGTGAGCTCCCCGCAGCGAAAGGAAACGCCGCTCTGTTCTGGTCTAGTGCATCTCTGTTCCAGTAACGGAGGACTTTGTGGGAGCTAGATAAGGAAAGAAAAGTCTGCCTGGGGCTAATGTGGAGGTCACTGAGAAATCTACGTGTAGAGCATGCCAAATAGCAGCAGAAACTGTGTTTGGGGATTGTGTCATTATGTGCTTTACGTGTTTTTTTTTCTGTGTTCACACAGGCGGTCTGTCACCCACAGCGCCGTGCCCCCTGCACACCAAAAATAAAAACCAATACCTGCTTCTGCTGTGACCTGTACAACTGTGGGAAGTAAGCCAAAAATGCCATTCCTGGCCGTGGGAAGGGCGAGCAGTGGTCATGCCCATTTGCAATAGTTTGCAGCTCGTTTGCAGGGTGGTAACGGTTAATGACAGTTGTTGTGGGAAGGGACCTTAAACTGTGTTTGTTAGCAACAAGGAGTCCCAGAAAAAAGCTAACCAAGTAAAGGTGGGTGTGAAATACACCAAGGCCATCCCAGCTACGGGTGAGCATGCTCTGGGCCAGCCCGGCTGGAAAAATGAAGAGCACAGGAGTTTCCGTTACTTTCGTGCTTGGTGTCCTCAGGTTTTCCACGTATTGAGTGTCGCTTGTCTTAACACCTTCCTTCTCTGTTGGCACTGGGTTGTTTCTTTTCTTTATGATATTGAAGATGCAAAAAACTGGAACACTGTTCTTTGTCGGCTTGCCACCATGCCATTCTGCAGCTGGCTAGCAGGGAGGAGAGTTAACAGGCTGGGGCCATCTGTGTGTTCATAACGCAGTGTCCTCTCTGCCCAGTGAATGTCTGTCACGCTCACACGGGGTTGGAAGGTGAACCAGCACTGTGCAATGAGTCAGAAGGTGGTTACCAGTCGAGAACCACTGCAGAGTGATCAGACCACTGAGATCTGGCTGCTGTGCCTAAGCCAGCTTAATTTACAGCATGCGCTGCTTATACCTTGTGGAGTGTCCAATGTGTGTCCGCAGGCAATTAATAAATCGATTTTTTACTGCTGGCTCTTGTCTAGGGCTGTTTCAGGCTTAGCATTTCTCCAAGTACTTAGCTGGGCTGGCCCCCACTTAAATCATTGACTATGGTGGAGGAAGATCAAAAGCGGCTGTTGGGAGAGGGTGGGTGGTGCCCTGTGCTGGGAAGTGTGATCCCTGGTCTCTGTAGGACTTTGTGTGTGTGAAAGAGGGGTGAAGCTCATGCTTTCCTTGAGCAGTTTACAGAACACAATCCGTTTTTACTAGCTGAAGAGAGGGATACACAAAGAACTGATTGGAATAGAAAAGCTTGAAACTTTTCTGTATTTATTTTTCTTTTGGTTTTGTTGGTCTTCTGGGTTTTTTTCCCAGTCCTGGTTCTGGGACCTGCCCCTGACCCATTTTCCCCTCTCTGATAAAAGATACCAGTTGTGGCTATTTTAATCTTGCTTAGTACCACACAAACATCCTGCACTGAGGAGGTGCTGGTTCTTTTGGTGTCTCAGTAAGAGAGGCAGGGACACTCAGGACCGGTTAGTGCACATGAAAAGGATGGAAATTATGGAAAAAGTGACAGCAATCTTGCATTCTTTCTGATGCTGGGAACCCTGGCTTTGGCAGCATGGGGCAAGCCCCTTCCTTTTGATAAGGACATGCTGAACAGCGCGGGATTTTCTCCGTGGTGCAGCAAGGCTCACCGAGAGATCTGCGCTCTCGCACATCTCCATAGGAACGAGCACTTGCAAACAGCACATACAGGTTTTACTGTTCGAGGGTCACGGTGAGAGCTCAGGTTACACAGAGGTCGTGCCAGCCGACTGCAGGTTTTTGTAACCTGTGGTTGTGCTCTGCCTGGATTCTCCTTGAAATCCCCATCTCCTCGTTGCGATGTCTCCTGCTAAAATGAAATGTGGGAATAAAAAGGGTAAAGAAGTCGAAACTGAGTAATGAGCAAAGGAGGGTGACTCTTGTGAAAGGGGGCGGTTTCCTGCAGGCCTTGTGGAGTCTGCTGAGGAGCTGAACCTGGATCTCCTGATTCTTGACCTCAAATATGAGCCGGTTCTTCCCCCTTTCCTCAAAGCTCTCATGCGCTTTGAGCCTAACCCTGTGTGTGAGCTGGGAGATAAGTCACTCGTAAGCTCTTGGTACTGTTTGTTCCTGATAAATACATTTTCTGAAGGGGTATTTGCTGTAGGCCACTACAGCTGGTAAGCTGTGCTGAAGGCCAGCCTGTTCCCCACCCGGCAGGCAGAGAGAAGTCGTTCCTGAAGAATTCCGCTGCAAGACTTCTGCCCACGTGTTGCAGGAGTTGCTTTTCCTTTTCCAAAATGTTAGGAAAATTAATCCACAGACACCAGAGGTTTATGTCTAAAAAGGAGACAGAGGAGTCCTGTAACTTTATTTGAATAAAGGCAGAGGCCATGGGGCATTCCCCATGGGGTCTCTCAGATTTTTAGAGGATGCAGCCTCCTTTTTATCCTAATTTCCCGGCCGCATTTCCCTCTCTCTTTCCCCATTGGCTGAGGTACTTGAGAGGTACAGACTTTCCAAAATGGCTAATACTTCTAATATGTACACCCCTCTTCTAATGTGTACACCCCTCTGTTTTTCTTTTTCCTTGTGTCTCTGTTCTTACTCTTTAAATCCAGAGATATAGCACAGTCTTGAGTGAGTAACAGTGTGTGTGAATTGGTGGAATTCCTATGGAATTTATGGTTCCCCCCCACTGCTTCTTTCACCTCTCCATATCTGGCCTTATCTACCACCAGGCCCACAGTTTGTTTGTAAAGACACCTCCTTCTCATTCCTTTCAAGAATAATGACCTAACCAGATTTGACCGAGTTTTCTCTGTCTCTTTTCTGCATGTGGAAAAGGTTCCAAATGTGAGCAGACAGACAAGGTGCCAGGGCTGCAGCCAGCCCAGGGCATTGTGGAGCTGTGAGGGGCCGGCGGCTGGAGCGGGGCACGGAGCTGGACCTGCACTGTGGCCGAGCCCTGCGGAGCCAGGCGGGAGCTGTGCTGGCCTGTGCCCGTCCCACCCAGCTGCTCTGTGCCTGTGAGGAGCAGCCAGCCCTGCCGGCGGGGCAGCTGCTGCTCCTCGGGGCACAGGCTGATTTCCCAGGGTCATTCCAAGACCGGTTTGTCCTTGGTAAGCCTCCCAGACGCTGTGGAGATTTCAGATGAGAGAAATAACCGGCAGGTTCAGACACAAAGTCATTTGTTTCAGAGCAGAGCAAGCGCTTCGTGCAGGGAGATCTTGGATGCCACAAGCATGGATCTAGGAGGCTTTATCTCCACTCCCTCGGTAGTGAGGACCAGGTTATCATTGAAGTGCAGAATGCATTTTACTGTCCAGCAGTACTGCTTAGGTTTTATAATATGTGGTGCATTTTTTTATCATTACTGTTGGTTTTTTCCTAATCTAGCAGAGTAGAGATTTCTGGAGGGTACTATGAATACATTGATGTCAGCAGCTGCCAGGACATCATCCACCTTTACCACTTGCTCTGGTCGGCAACAATTCTGAACATAGTCGGGCTGTTCCTAGGGATCATTACAGCAGCGATACTTGGAGGCTTTAAAGACATGGTAAGAGGATATCAATTTCTCTGTGCATTAAAGAAAACAAATCAGGCAAATTGCCTTTAAAAATAATCATGAAAATTATTTGTATTTCTATGCAAATGATCTATGCATTCCTTCAGTCAGGGGGGAAAGAAGGGCAAGAAATAACTGTAATGAAAAAGTGGAAGTGATTCACTTTTCTGATCTTGTTACCACCTGAGTGCAGTTAGAAAAGATTAACAGAATTGGGAGATTGTATTTTCGAAAGGAACCTTCACAGAGGCATTGGCAACACAAGGATGATTAAAAATAAGCTCTTTCTTAAAAATTGATCTTCCTTTTCAGAGTGTTCACATTCTACAAGGAAATGTGTGGTGGTTGCTCATTAATTGTTGATTTTATAGTAGCAATCTGAGCTTTACAGACTGTTTAAGCAGCTGTGTTAGGCTGAAACTCTCCATCTAATTTCTTCGTGGTGCAGAACCTGAGAGGGTGAACTGGGGACCAAAACCAAACTTCAGATAATGAAAAAAATACTGTTCTAACAATTTGAGCTTTGAAATACCCTCACTTAACCAGGCTGCCTGTTACCTTCCATATGGTTTTGTTGTAAACAGCACAAATGAATGGGTAGAACTGAATGTTCAACAGATACATTTGGGGCTCTTTCAGTCTCTTCTGACTCATTTGGAATAATGCAAAACGAGATACACAGAAAAGAGCATTTGTTGTCCTGGCTATATGTTTTTCTTACAAAGAAATCTTGGGCCTTGCACTAAGGTTACCTTATTTCAGAACTCTGAACTCTTTTCAGACTCACCAATATCTTCCCAAATAAAACAGGAGACATTCCCAGCTGTGCATCATAGCCCTTTGAGATTTGATCCACACCAGAGAGCTTATAAACCTCTGCAAACAAAGATGTGTGGAAATGAACAGCAGTTCACAAAATGCACCAAATAACAGCGTAATTGGAATTAATAAATCATTTCTCCTGTTTGTGAAGATGTAAATCTGTTTTGTGTGAGTACTGGTGTGCACTGGGCTACTGCCAGCTTGTTTTATGGAATCTGAAACAATAAGTGGCTGTGGAATGAAATAACCTTGGAACTTAGCTGCTGCCTGAGAGGGGAGTGGATTGCCAGTTGCTAATTCAACAGAGTTGAGGTCTAAAGACACACAGTGTTCCTTTAAATCATTTCTGCTTTCATTCAGCTGTCAGCTTTGTGTGACTGGGTTTGCAGCCTCATACTCTCTTCTTTTTGTTTTAATAGACTCCATCCCTCCCTACACTGAACTGCACAGTTGAAAATGCACACCCTTCAGTGACCTACTACTCCAGGCCACAGGTGACATCTTACAACTCCTACTACCACAGCACTCCTCACCTGCCTCCCTACTCCGCTTATGACTTTCAGGTGGGCAACATTACAGGATGTTTCCTTGTTTAGCAGCAAGGTTAAATCCAGCCAGTCTACAGGACTCTGGAGGCCTGTCTTCCTGTCATTCGCACAGTTTAATTATGTTGTTCCTGCAGAAAATACCAAACTTTTCCTACTAGGTCCTTGGCAGTGCTCTCTGAAAGCTGTCCTTGAGGTGAAGGCAAGAGGGAGGACCTGCTGCCTGCCTGCCTCCCCATCACTTACGAGTAGAGATCACATTAAAAATAGGCACTGCCTCTGGCACTGCAGTCTTCTGAGGAGATAGGCAAACCCAGGTGTTCAGGTGCTAGATCTTATTAGGCCAACTGATGTGTCTGAGAGAAATAGATGAGCCTTTGGAAATACGCTACTTGAGCTCCTGAAGACACATGATGCCTGAAAAGCTATTTCGTTGTGGTTATTTTCCACGTGCTTCAGCTGGCCTAAGAGGGGTCCCTGCAAACATCACCTCTGCTGCAATGCATCCCTTCCTCTTCGAGCTATGGAGCTGTGCTGTTGGAAATGGTGATTTCATGTGAACCTTGCTGTCAACATCAGCTTTCACTTGTTGAAGCAGATGAGGACATTTCCTCCTCAGCTCTTCTGCCAGGTGGATGTTACCACAGGGGTGATGTTAATTAACATATCTCACGACCACCAGGACTGGAGACTTTTTGCTTTATTAACAGGAGTTTAAGATCTTGGACATCAGCTAAGAGATGTGCTCTGTGATAGTCACCACATCCCTCATCTGAGCCATGCACTAGAGGTAACATGAATCTAAACCTTCCTGGGTCTGCTGCTAGTGCTACTGGACACTGCTGTTGTCAGGGCTTCTAAATATAATTGAGCACTTTTGTCAGAACTTCTAGGATGTATTTATACAGATTGGTGACTCATTTTTGAGATTAATGAAACCTGGGACAGTCGCTGGTGCTGTGTAACTTCCTGCAGTTACAAAAATGCCAACCTCGGTGCATGCCAAACCAAGCTCTGCTGAAAAGTCCTTTTCTCAGTTTCTCAGTAGTTCTAAGCACTGTCTGACTCAGGGTTTTCCTGTGTGGCAGCCCCAGTAGCTGCAGAGAGCTCAGCATGGGTAATTTCCCTGCTTTTTAACTGGAAGAACTGCTGAGCTCTGCTAACACTTACAGCTCAGCCGGATGGATCAAAGTCTCTGCGTCTCAGTGCTGTGAGCACAGGTGTTGGCTTAGGAGGTGGCACAAAAGCTGGGCATAAGTTCAAGTCATCTAAATTTAATATAGCCAAGTCCTTCTTTCAAATGAGATTCCAAGTCTGAGCCTTGCATATCTTCCAGGGAACCTGGGGCCTGCATGGGAGCCTTAGCTGAGCCTCTGGCTGGGGAGACTCTCTTGCCTTGAGCCCTACTCTGCTCCAAGCAGTGGCTGTACCACCCTGACCCCTCTCCCCTGCCATCCTACAGCACCAAGAATGCACTCCCTCTGGCGCAAGAATGTTTCCCACTCATTCCACACATTTTTCACAGGAGAAAAACAACACACCAGAATTCCTAAGGAAGCCTGGGCCCGTGCAAAAACCTGGCTTTTGCACGCAACTCTAAAATGGCAGACCCAGTTCTCTGGTTTTTGGAGCAGCCCATTCGTTGTTGCTGCTGGCTGGTGTGTGACACCAAAGATTTGAGAGGAACTCATGAGTTTTCAGTTGTCCAGTCTTTATGAAATGCAGCAGGCACACAGAAGTGATGAGAGTTTTTAAAACATTTCTTTCAAATATCCAATTTTGGATCTAAGGAGCCTCATTTTTCAAAACTGTTACTTACAGGCTGTGCTAACCTTGAATGCAGCAAGTTATCTGAAGTGTTATTTGTTTGTACGTGATTCACAGAGGTGAACCTTGAAATGTTAATTTTTTAACTGTTTGGTAATAAAATATCACTTTGAAAAATAATTCCATTAGGAAGTGGTTACATTGCAGCCTTTGCTGTCTCCCTGCAGCATTCCAGCGTGTTTCCAGCCTCCACTCCTTCTGGCCTCTCTGATGACCCCCAGTCCCTGTCACCATCTCCCAGCTATATGTGGGCCTCTAATGCGCCGCCTCGTTACTCACCACCGTATTTCCCACCTTTTGAAAAGCCACCACCTTACACACCATAAACAACATGGGAAAGAAGAAAAAACAAATTTGCCATCAAAATAATTGTGAACATTTTGTATTTATATTTTACTGTGGGAGGGAGCAGGACAATACAGAAGATAATTGCAAATAAAAATATTAGATTGGACTGTCCTTTCTTGTGAGACTTATTTCAGAAGTTTAACGATGGCCTGTGCCAAAGGGAACAGACTTCTGATGTTTTAATGAGTCAGTGACTAGCAGGTGACCTAAATTTCAGCCTCTTTGGTTCATGTAGTCCTTGATTTTTAATAAAGTGATCCAACACAGATGACAGATTCTGGTCTGCCTTACTCCATCTTGTGCCAAGCTGAAGTAAGGGTAGCCAAGATCAGTAGTTGCTAGAGATTATCCATCTCTTTGAGGTGAGGGTGCTTGCAGACAGCACGACTCGACACTGGTTTTGTTTGGCCTTTGGACTCCAGTTGCTGGCATTTTGGGTGGGGGGACACGACCTAGTTCACATCACTTGCTGGCCCAACACACTGGAAAAATTTTGGGGGGAACTGTGACAGTGCCTCAAATGTAACCCTATTGAAAAGGATAACATCACAGGATAGTCTCATGTATGTGTAGCAAAATAAACAGAATATTGCTTTTTTGAGGGGGGGGCAAGCTGTTTTTATTTCAGGTTGCTTCTTAAGATAAAAGGGACTTGTCTCTCTCTGAATTCTGTGTAAGTAATGCTGAAGTCAAACAGTTTGGGTGGTTGCACTGCCTAAATTGTCCTTGTATTCCTATAAAGAACATCAGGAACTGTCTACAAGTCACTGAAACAGTGCAGTGAAAATGTTATTTATTTATTTGTTTGTTTACTTTTTCTTTGGTTGGGAATTTATTTTTAAGCTCGTACTTTTAACTTTTTTAATGGACTGAATCAGCACCCTGAATAAGCACTGTTTTAGTAGCTGTATTATGGGCTGCACATAAGGAATATCCACTACTAGTTCTCCGAGATGTAAGTCTCACACGGATGAAATTCAACACCCTGTAATATAGGATGAAACTGAGGAATTTGCAATTACTGTTGTGACTTTCATTTAATCTTCAGCTGATGACTGTGCTGATTGATCTAGATTCCAGCAGATTTTGCATGCATCCTGCATAACAAAAGGTCAGCTTTGATATGTGACACACTGACCTCTAAAGTGTGGTTCTACTCCAGGAAGTGATTTCAGATGACAGTGTTCAGATCTGAGCTGCTCAACCTGAGCGTTCTCAACTGCTTACTTCAGGGATAAAAACAACATTGACATTTTACTCCTTATTTCCTAAAGATATAACTTCCCTGGCATCAGTTTGTTGACCCTGATCCTCAGTTGCCTACCTTTACTTGCAACTGATGCAGACAAAAAGGTACCTAAAAGTTAAATCTGGCTTTCAGAATCAGAATGGAATACATGCTGGTGGGTTGGGGGAAAATCCAGTTGGATTTTAAACTGTGGCACCTACTTTTAATCTATAAAAAAAAAAAATTAAAATGCTGTCAACATGGAAAACAAACACTGAAGTCTCTGATCTCACTTTTCTAAGTACACCCACACTTTATAATGCTCTTTTTAATCCTATGCATTTGCAAAGCCTTTAGGCTAGACTATGTGTTAACTTTATCATTTCCACTGTCAAATACTAATCAGTATATTAGTTCATTAAAAGATGACACTTTATCCAGAAGCAAGCGTGACTTTTCTCCAGTAAGAAGGGAAAATAAAGAGTTGGAGAAGGGAATGCAACTCACGGGATTTAAAGCAGTAGTGTATGTAGAACATATCCTGGTGGCATTTTGTTTTACTATAGAATGTTGAAGTGCAGCTCCTATAAATTTGCGTACTGGAAATAAATTTATATACTGGGGCATCCTCCATTTTATATTACATTTTACTGAATTAAATCTTGATAAAGAGATCATGGGCAATTTCAAAACGGACAGTACTTCTCTTGATAAAACTCCCCACAAAACTAGAATCAGAAGGGCACATTAATTTAGTATCAGAAAACATTTTATTGCTGTATCTTTGAAATAAAAGCCAACAGTGCTGTCCCACTTCTGACAAACACTGTACCATTTGTGCCTGTCAACTAAATAGGGCTAGAAGGACTAGGGGACACCACAGAACAGGACTGAACACCCTGAAGAGAACATAACTTAATGGCAGAGAAATAATTAGGAGACGATTGTGTCATTGGTTTTGAGTTGAAAAATACTAACCTTAGGAAATTATCCAAATTCTCATTTTTTTCTAAGGAATATTTAAGCAAAAATTACATTGCTGCTTTAAATTCACTATAAAAGGACAAGTACATTTTCACATTTAAAAACTTACTGGTGGTATTTTCTGTTGAATTACCTGTTTTGTTCTGCTTGAGTAAAACTAAGCATTTAATGTAACTGCAACATTCTGCACTGTATTTGTCATTTCTTATGAGAATGTCAAGTTTGTGACTCATATGTACCCTTTTATTACTTTGCCAAAGTTAAATAAAATTGTGTGACTTTTGTAAACATTTACCAATTCTATTTTACATTTTAGCAACCTTCCTGTTTTACAAGCATCTTTAAGGTTAGTTGAAAGGAATGAGTAAAATTTGCATTAAAAGAAATCAAAGCAAAAAAAAACCCCAACAAACAAAAAACCCCCCATCTCTATTCACTATATTGGAGACATATTTCTACCAGGATAAGCCAAAAACTCCTTAAGTTCTGTTTTTGAAGGCGCCCATGCCCCCACACTTGATAATTCTGCAGTTTTACATAACACGGTGCCCTGACCTCAAGCACTGTAAAGTTGTTACTGCTGGTTTTTCACTTAACACTGATCTGAATAACTCAACCAGTGGAGTCTCGGTGTCTCCTTTGCTTACTTTGGGCCTAATTCTGTCCTGATGATGTCAGCTGCTCCTTGATGTCAGCAGAGCGAGGTAGAAGCCCTGTGCCGAGGAGATAAAGGCATCTAAAACATAATTTGATATGTTACTTCTTAAATTGCACTCCTTACCTGTAATAAGAAGTCTGCACAAAGTAAGTGATTATTTCCTGTTGGCCCTGGGTCACCAACAATGGAACTCATGAATCATAACCAGTCAGCAGCTGGTAAGAAGAGGAGCCCAAACCATGAGTGAGCTGAAAGCACTGCACTGGTCACTACGTACGTTTCACTGGTCACTTGGTACGGTTTTTTTGACTTTGAGCTCCTTTGCAATGCCAGCAGTTGGTCAGACTGTTTCACAGGAGCTCTGCCTGTCCTGAGAGTTCCCATCTACCCCATCTATTGCAGCATTCAGATCACAACACACTGGAGTTGTTCAGCTAATTTACCTTCTTGGAAAGTGTTCAATAAAACCAATTAAACAGCATCAAAACAAACAAACAAAACTAAGGCTCAAATAAGAACACCTCTCCCTGTTCCCCTGCCACAGTGGGTTCCCTGCTATTCCCAATGACCTGGAAAAGGAAGCTACAAACAGGTTAGACTACAGAAACTGAGTTGCTATCAAAAAGAAACATACTACACCCATCTTTAGAATTAAACTTTTTTATTTTTGCCATAGAAAGCTCTAAGGACTAATATCACGTATTGATTAATGAAAAGTAGAACACAACTTTTAAAAGTATGTTAAGGAAAGACTGTACAACTATATACATCACAGACCGGGGAAAACCAAGGAATGTTTCACACGGAACATTTCCTAGGCAATAGCTGTAGAACTCAGAATTCAATGTATATAGTTGTCAGCTTCTGCATCTTTTTATAAGCTGCATGCCTTAACAGAACAAAATAAATAAGCAGTAGATGTTGTTTCAATATTTATTTAGTTCATATAGTGGAATGTTATGGTATGAATCCCCAGAGAAACCAGACAGTGAGGACGCAGCCACCATTACCATATTCTGCAGCAGATCTGTTAATGGTTTTATATGCATAATAAATGACTGTGAGGTTTGCTACCTTAGTCTGTTGAAATTTTCAATTCCTATATAAATGCTTTGTCAGATTCAACCTTTTTCTTCCATTACCCCAAAGCCAATTTCTTAATATTTACATAAGTTTTTTCATTAAGTTAAACTGGAAGTTAAATGCTTACAAAAACAAACAAAAACACAAATATAAGTGCAATAACCAGAAATCTAAATATAAAAGCTTACTCATGGCCCCATAAAAAGTTTTAAAGAATGGATTTAACATGTTTCCAAACCAATAAATACCGGAAGTGAAATTTAAAAAAATGCTTTACATACCTCTGGACTTTGGATATCAAAAATCACTTCCAAGGAAAACTGAAGACCCTGAGACACATGCAAGCACGAGTCTTCTAGCAAAAATAGTTACAAAGCCCTAATTTTCCAGTTTTCCTCCAAAAAGAGACCTTTACTAGGCACAGTTTAATTTAAGGTTTTAAATATATCAGCAGCAAATAGTGATAGCTATTATGTTTAATTTTGCACTTTGTAATGTATGCTTAATTCCAGATCCCCATACAGGCCATTCACTTAAGAGTTGGACTCGATGATTCTTGTGGGTCCCTTCCAACTCCAGACTATTCTGTGATGAAACACGTGTCATGTCAATAACAAAATTAACATTGCATTTGTGTCGTCACACAGTTCAGGAAGTCCCACCATAGCACCAGCCAGCTGCAGCCGAGCCGCCTGCGCTGACACCGGCAATCCACACTCATGCCACACGAGGATAATGTTTGACTGCAGGAATGCCACCTCAGTTACAGCCCACATTTAAAGCATGACCCATTGTATTCAAAGGGGTCTGCAACATGATCTGGAATAATCAGGTCTATCATGTTCTTGGCTGACAGAAGAGAAGTGCTGAGCGTTACATGCACCACGTAAACAAATCCTCCTCCCATCATTGCTCACATGGATTTCTGGTATCTTTTTAGTAGCTCAAGTTATATTTGAACCATTTACCATTTAAATGCCTTTCTGTGAAGAGTACTGTATTTCTAAAACCTTTAACTTTGAAAGTCATAAAATCAAGATGCCTACTTAAAACATGAAAAAGAAAAGAGAAACCTGTAACTGCAATTTCAGCAATGAAAGGTCTCCATAACTAGTACTATGCACAACAGTCTTTCTCAGTCACCTCTAGAACTTGAGGAGTTTTCATATCACCATTTACAAAAATTCAACAAGTCACTAACTCTGAAATGCTAAACTATAACTCCAGTAAACAGCTGTTTTTCTCAGATCTACCATTTCCTGATCAAGTTGGACATCTAATTCCTCTTCTAAGTGCTTAAACAGGCACCAATTGCAAGGAGAACAAAAGGGCAACATAATAAACCCAAACCTGGAAACAGTTGACAAGTAGACAACTGCAGAGAAATTATACTTTAGGTCATGGTGAATAAAGGGTATTTTCTGGTTGTTGGTTTAGTCCTCGTCTTCCAACAAAATGTATAAATGGGGGCAATTGTGGGGGGAAATCCAAATCCCTGTTTCGCTTGAAGATCTAGCCAAACAGGTATACAAGATCCTCAGCAGTCTCAGTGCTAAACCAATACAGCACTTACATGAATTCATAGTTTTGAGAAGCCTTCAGCTAAAAACAAATGATATTTTTATCATAAATTTAAAAATTCCAGACTGAAGCCCATCTTCTTGAAGTGGAAAAAAAAAAGGAACAGCACTTTATATCAAACTAATTACTGGCATTTTTTCCAGCAGTAAGAAAACCTAACAATATTCCCCAAGCTTTAAGAAGGTAAAATTATCTCCTTCCTAAGCGTTCTAAGTTTCTTCACTACTGAGCTTTGTGGGGTTTGGTTTTTTCCTATTGCAAAAAGAGTAAAATATCATGGTCCAGGACACTGAATACTTTGCTCACCATACTGCCAAGTGTAAGTAAAGTTTGATCAAGTTAGCCCTAATTGAGTATTGCTTGTTTTTGAAGACAGATGATTCATAATATTTATAAAAGCAGAATTAAGATGCTAGCTCAAAAACAGACTACTCCAGTGCAGTAGGGGATCATGTTTTGGCCCCTTGTTCACAAATGTGAGTTGTGGAATTATTTTTTTTAAAGGGTTCCATGACCAAGAGGCTATGATGAAAAAATCTTACTGTTTTCTTGGTTAACATCTAAACAGAATTCAGCATTAAAGTGCTAACATGAAAGAAAGGGTTTACGTGGTAAGTATGGGTACAGGAAATACCTCAATTATTTTAGAAATATTTCTAGCTCTTTAGAAGGAATTGTACATTTTCAAGCCACAAATCCTCATGTTTCGATCAAATTTAACATACCAGAAAATACTGCTAGTGCCTTAGTAATGTCTTACTCTCTATTCAGGTAAATTTTCTGATTAATTGCTTCCACCAATCACTGCAGTTAACATGGTCCATATAAGTGCTACCATTTGGTGACTTGGTAGAACAAGTTAACTTCTTCTGACTTTAACCTTTGATTTTACAGCAATTTCAACAGTTCAGTTAAAGCAGCTGCAATGCTCCTGCACTGAATCCTTTTTCCAGCATTTCGAACATTTCAGTAAGATTCTGGTATCACAAACTCAAATTCAGTACTTCCCTCTGATGGGTTTTGTTTAAAAATTGTTTCATTTCCCTGCGAAACGAAAATGTCATCCCAGGTGATTTGTTTGGCTGGAGGGTTGGATGTTGTTCCTTCAGTGCCATCCTTCCCTGAGCCAACACGATAGACAATTCCCCCCTCGTTCATCCCCGGGACACTGCTGGGGCGGTCACTAATGTAGGCGTACTGTCTGATCTGCAGGGACCTGCAGGGGTGCAGCCGGTACAGCTTGGTGTCTCCGGAAGGGTCTTGGCTGTGAACTGATCTTATGTGGGAGGCCGTAATTTGGTAGTTGATGAAAGATTTGCCACATGTCAAGCACTGGTACCTTCGCTCCCCGGTGTGGTGAAGTTCATGCTTGGTACGATATTCTGCAAGAGCAAAAACTTTGTCACAGTAGCGACACGCATACTTCTTCTCCCAGGAGTGGATGTTGAAATGTCTCCGCAAGCTCGTCAGACACGCGTACGACCTCTTGCACACGATACAAATGTAGTAGACTCTGCCATCCACTATGAGCTCGTAGTGGTCATCGTGCTTTACTTTCATGCGTTTCCCCTTTGGAGATTCATCATCAGACCTTTTGGGCGTGTCATCAGGCTTGGCTTCCCCTTCCTCAGAATCGCCCTTCACAGGGATGACTATGTCGTAGGTATCCTCACCGATATTTGCATAAACCTTACAGCCTGTGGATAAGCCTCCTATTTCAGTTGCTGTATCTAACGTTATGATTTTCTGCCCATCTGCCACACTCTTTGATGCTAGACCCGAACTTAATTCCTTGTTGTTTCCAGAAAGGACATCTGAGATTTTTATTTTAAATTCTCCTGGTTTAGCAGATGGCTCTTGTGAAAATGTAACAACCTGTTTTTTCTGTACACCTGATCCTTCAGTGCTCGCTGCCTTCGGAACAGAAGGTTGCTGAACCAAAGAGCTGCTGCTGACCGAACAAGGACTAGAAGAGCTAATGATATCGACATCATCTTCAACAACCTCTTCATCATCAACAGGAGTTGGTTCCACTTCAGTTACGGAGCCATTATTGGATGGCTGCTGGCTCTCCTCAAGTAAATTAATTGTAGGAGTCACATGTGTTTGATGCAAGGAGCTGGCACCAAGTGATGAGTTAAGCAGAGGCTTGTTTAGCACAATGATATTAGGAGTAAAATGCTGTGGTGTTGCCGAGATGAGTGATTCAGCACCTGATTGTGTTTGGTGTGGGCTTAGCTGACTGGCAGACAAAGTGAGGTTCTGAGCTGCTGTGGCGTTCGTCAAATGGGGAGAGCCACCACTGCCACAGGATTTTTGGTCAGAAGCTCCAGCTGGACTTGAGCAAGGCTGGTTCTGGCTTGCAGCATTTTTGTCGTTAGTACATTCTTTTGGAGGAACAATTTCAGAACAAAAAATTACATCATCATCCTCATCATCCGAATCGCTCACTGTAATTTTTGTAGTCTCATATTCTATGCCATGTAAGGAGAATGACTGTGTTATAACTGGCATCCCATCTGTTGCCTCTTGACTCTCTGGCCTGATTACAGTTACCTGTGTTTCAGCATCTCTTTGATTTGGACTAGAAGCTGAAGTTTCTGAAGCACTGTCTTTGACCTCGCTTGGCACATTTCTGCCTTCGGCCGGAGGTATGCCCAGATCAGCTATGAATTTAACACCCAGCTGCTGCCCTGATTTAATCAGTTCATCAAGTAAATCAGATCGAACGCTGATTATTTTGGAACTATAAATATAATTAAGAATTTCTGCAAAAATTTCTGCTCTTACGAAGCTCAGTTCAACCACTTGACCAGCCACTGAGAAAAGCTGGTGAAAATATGTGCTTGAGGCTGAAAGGATGTTTCTGTGAGCTCGAAATTTCTGGTCCTCCACAATGACTGTAACATCACAAAAAAGTCCATGACCACGTTGCTCATTCAAAGACTGAAGGAGCACACTAGAATACTGTGTGTCTGTTGCAGAAATAAGTTTTTTTGCCTCCATTCCTACAAAGGGAAAGCAAAAGATATCAAATTACTAAAAATGCAGATTTACAGTTTTAACTGCATGGCAACGTTCACGTATTTACTGTCTATTCCTTCTTTAGAAAAAAACAAATCTGAGATACTGTTCAGAAGATTATGTGCTAGTGCACTCCGCAAATTTTTTTCTTGTTGTTTGTCCTTTCCCTTTCTAAATAAGGTAAGTGGACTTCTGAATATATCCTCTGTTCTTACAAGGTGGGGAACAGAGAAACACCGCCTTATCTTATGCAACAGCAAATAAGGTTAATTATAAAACCAAGAAGATGGAAGCTTTGGGTCCCTCAAGCTGCTTTAAACATTATTATTAATTTCTTTTTAATTGTAAAATATTCCATAAATTGTTACAAGAAAGCCCCCAAAGTTATTTATGGCCAGACAGCAGAATCCGTGTGTCTATATATTACCAGTCAACTGAGTTAATGAAAACGCTATGGATAGTGCACTTCCTTCCCCAGAAAAATAAACTTTTTTTTAACCTCATGTCATATATTTGCAAGGCTTTGTATTTCAAACCGACACACTGAAGCAGCACCGTAAAAAACCAGATCTGCTAAGTCAAAGTAACCCATCTGTCAGCACTGCCCATTCAAAGCCCCCCAGTAAGCTGCAAAAAACATCAAAATACAGAACAGCGAGTCACGGGCTCTAATTTTACCCCTAAAACTTTATTTCCGCAGGCCGGGCCAGGCCGGGCCGGGCCGGGCCGGGCCGGATGAGACGCCGAGGCCGGAGCCCCACGACCGCCGCACGCCAGCCCGGGTAGCGCGTCCCGGCCGGCTCCCCCCGCCACCCCGGGGGGCTTGACCGTGAGAACGCGCGCTCCGAGCGGGGCCGCCGCCGNCCGGCGGCACCGAGGCCGCGGGGCTGGCGCTTCGGGGGCTCCGGACACTGCCTGGGACGCACCGCCCGCGTCACCGCCCCCCGCCGCCTGCAGGAGGCTGGCTGCGGACGCCGAGGTGCCGCGTGTGTGGCCCCGAGCCCGCTCCCCCGCAGGCCTTGGGACGCCTGGGCTCCCGCACAGGGGCCTTGCTGCGGCCTTGGCGATTCCCGCCTGGCCCCCGGCTCCCCCGCGCTCCGTGTCCCGGGCGGAGGCGGCAGTAAACCCCCGGCACCTGCCTTACGGCTGACCGTGTGGGTAAGGCCGTGGAGACGCTCTTTCCCGCTGAGCCTCATTTCCTTCCCGGGGGCATTGGCGCTGCTCTGCCGGCGCTGACGCAGCCGGCACCTCCGCCCAGCACCGAGGGGAGCTGAAGCCCACACCTGAGCACCCTTGCTCGTGCTGCGGGAGCATTTATTTGGAATTCTTTGCACCACAATTCTTTTGCACCACGTGTTAAGACTCTGCCAGCAGCTGTACAGACATGTACGGCTTTGACACAAAGTACCTTTGACAAAATGCGACTCTCGGCACATTCGACATGTGGCCATCAAAGTGACACATCCACAGTGCGGCCTCTTGGAAACTGTCGCTGTTCAGGAGTGCTCGAAGAACACCAAGATCATAAAACATACTTTTCATCTTCGGTTACTGATCTGTTTGGTTTTTGGTTTTTTCCCCTATGAATTCTGTGGACTTGAACCACAGGGATTCCTGATTTTTCTTAAGATTCAAAAACTTTGACAAGAACAAATGTCCAGTCAAGTTCGACGAAAAACATGACCAGGCCACAGTCACTGGCAGAAATTGCTGCAATCCTTCACTACACAAATCAGCAATGAAATGGTCCTGCCCTGGTTTATGAGCTCTTCTAGGAAGATAATCACCTGCCAGGCTCCCTGTATTTGTATAGTTAATAACAGAAGTGCCTTTTTGAAGTGAGCCTTCAGATTTTAAATGTTACAAACCCAGTCTCTATTTATAGGTTTCACCAGAAAGTCAATTGAAGGAGAATAAATAATGGAAAACACTCATCAGGGAAAACATAGGCTTTTCTTCCTCATATGACCCTTCAATTCTTTTCTCCTTTGATACAGGTTCTTAGTAATTTTTACACAGGAGGCTATATTAAATGAAAATAATACTATAATTGCTTTAATAGTTAACTCAGTGCTTTTTTTCTTCTCCAAAAATGTGTGATGGCCCAAATTAAACAATTTCTTAGCCTTTCATCCTCCAGTGTTAAGGACTTTTCTTCTCCTCACTGCCTCTTCCAATACTGAATAACTAACAGGAAAATTTACAGCTACAGAAGAGCACTGACTTGGAAGGATCCCTGCTCCTGAGGCATCACCAGATCTCAAAAATCAGGTTTGAACCACTTACTCTTAAGCACAGAAATGCTGGCTGATTTAAAAGCTGCTGAGAGAGCTGCATCCTTGACTTTTACCTTTTTCAGAGCAGCTTTTCTCTATGGCAACTCCTTCTGTCAGATATAAAATCTGAACCCCACTGTCACATTGCCACAGTCAGGACAGAGCTAACGCTCTCCCCAGCTCAGCCAATTTGACTGAAGCTGCCACCGTCTTCCTGCACCTGAAAGCTGAATTTCAATGTGCATTTTTTTTGTCAGCATGCATCTCCTAGTTTAGGGGTTGTTTTTTCCATTTTTATTTTTAGATAAGCCTAGAAAGTGTTTGGTGATTCAAGTCACATAAAACCTTACAATATAAATAACGATATAAAAGAACCATTTTATCTAAGATATTAACAAGAAACATCTAGGATATAGAACTAAATGTAGAATTCTTGGAACTGAAAAAATACGTAAGAGACGCAATAGCAACTTTTATCTTGATGTATAGAAGTGATCAAAAACTCTGGGATGGAGGCTCTGAAAATATGAAGCACAAATTGAAAGGAATTTATGTGCAGGCTTTTGTGAGAGGACAAAAAAGTATGCAATTCAGTAACAAGTTTTCAATTAAGCAATTTGAGGAGCTCTTTTGTTTTCAAAAAATCCAGTTAGTGAGAATAGAAAATTCTTTTAAAGAGCTGACAAATTTGAGAGACAAAGTAATGTTCTCCATCATGAAAACATGTATTTTACATTAAAATAAATTAAATTTTATAAGCAGAGCAGTTAAGGGTTTTCAATAAAATTGAAATTCAATAGTTATTCTACCTAAGGCTACCTTTAAGGACAGAAATAGTCTTCCACTGTGAGAATTTCAAATAAAACATCACTGCTTCTGAAAAACCCTAAAATACTAATTTCCACTGATTGTGCTGTGAAGAATTCTCTGAAAGTATTTTTCCTGCCAATCCCATTATATAAAGCCTCATATAATTGAATTAAGAGTCCAGTGATCCTTTTTATTGACATTAGCAGTTGTTGTAGATGCTGTTATGTACTGCACGGGCATTATAACTTGTGTACAAAAGCACTTCAAGTCACCTTACGATATTAGGTAACAGAGGTGCAGAGTGCTCCTGAGGGAAATGTTTTAGTCATTGTTTAGTCAGCTCTATTTGCCAAAATAATCACAGCGCCCCAAGAAGGGAGAAACCGGGCTGTCCTCACACAGACACAGGCAACAGTAACACCACACACGTGGGCAACCTCTGGTAAATCTTTCCCCTCCCTGTTCTGCACGTGGTTACTTGCACCCAAAAAAATACACTATTTAAATAGGCTTCCTCCATCTTACAGGTTTTTTTATGATGCTTATGGTAGGTTTGGGAGCTAAAATAATACTGTTTCATTTGTGAAAAAGAGACTGACATACCCTGACATAATTTCTAGACAGCATAAACCAGCATGAGCTTCCCAGGGTGGAGCAGCTCTCCGAAATGCCCTGCTTACACAGAGCTGGCCAGACCCAGCGATATTACACTGTACTTTCCAGGGCTGAGCAGAAACTCGGGGTTTTTTAAAGAAAGCTCCGTGGCAACGTGGTCAAACCTGAGGGGGAAGGGCACTCACAGAAGAGGGAGAGTGGGTGTCTTATCTGAATATATAATTTGCATCATCTTCGTAGATAAAGGTTAAGGTTGGAAAAGACTTACGATCATCAACTCCAACCGTGAACCCAGCACCAGCACCATGTTCACCATTAAACCATGTCTTAAGCGCCATCTCCACACGTTTTTTAAACATTTCCAGGGATGGTGACTCCACCACTTCGCTGGGCAGCCTATTCCTGTCCTTGGCAACCTTTTCCATTAAAAAATTTCCTAATACCCAACCTAAACCTCCCCTGACGCAACTCGGGGCCATTTCCTGTCGTCCTGTCAGTTTTGCCCGGAGACGCCGCCACCGGACGGGCGGCCAGCGCCGTGTCAGGCCGCGTCGGGAGGTGCCGGACGGCCGAACGTTCGAAACGGGGCCTTGCCCGCGCCGGGCCGTGTCAGGCGGCGCGGGGCCCGGGCAAGAAGGCGGAACCCCGCCGGGGCACGGTGAGCTGTCCGCGGGGCGGTGCTGCTCCCGGGTCGCCCTGGACAGCTCCCGGGGCCGCGGCCCCGCGCCGGTGCCCGCGGAGCGGGGC
>VZTG01006419.1:380081-393242 GCA_013397845.1 Melanocharis versteri
CCCGGCGCGCCGCGCTCCTCCGCGCACCACGGGCACCACCACCACGGGAAATGGCCCGAGTACTACGAGAAGGAGAAGGAAGAGATCCTGCGGCAGAGGTGAGCGCCGGCGCGGGCTCGGGCCTGCCCTGCCCTGCCGGGCCCCGCTCCGCGCGGGAGGGACGGTGCTCCGGGGAGGGGCGGCCGGGGCCTGCGGGTGCCGGGGGGCGGCCGGGCCTGGTTCTGTACGGGCCCTTCACGGGCTCTCGGCCCCTTCACCGGCTCTCCGTGCGTTCCCCGCGGGCAGGGCCGCCCGGGGGTCGGGGCGGAACGGGGCTCGGCTGGAGGGGGGTTAGCAGCTGCTACCGCCGATCCTCTGCTGTGTGCGGGGCTCTGCCGCCAGAATCCCGGCCTGCGAGCTTGCTCCTTGCTCCAGGTTGTTTCTTATCCTTACTGTAGCTGCCTTAGGCGATTAGAAACACTGACGTGTAGGGCTTGAAATGTTTGTGCGCTGGGTGTTGCCAGCTAGACGTCAGTGACGGTGTTTTCCTTTACAGGAGACTCAATGAGAGAGAGAGGATTGGAGAGCTGGGGGCACCTGAAGTTTGGGGGCTGTCACCCAAAGTTCCTGACCCCGAGTAAGGCATATTCTTTCTTTATGTTTTTTATAATATTGATTACATGTCAGTTTAGTTTACACAAATGCTTTATCCCTGCACTAGTCATGGTGCCACAATACTTATTGTATCAGTTACTTTCTGAAGCAACATAATGAGATTACTTTTTTTTCCCCCCCTCGAATAATTCCAACATACCAATTATGGAATACGTGATTTATTGTAGATCAGGTGACTTTTGTGTTGTGGTTCTGACAGCAGTTCCCAGACTAAATTAGCACTTTAATATCTTACTCCCTTGCAAGGATTGACTCAAAATGTCTTTGGTCATATGTGTGCCATTGATCTTGAATACAAAAAAAACAGATTTTAAATAGCAAACTCTTATTTTTATTCAGTTCCGATGAGCACACACCAGTAGAAGATGAAGAGGCAAAATCTAAGAGTAGTTCTTCGGATTCCAGCTCAGAAGGTATTTTGTTTGGCTTACACAGCTTTTTTGAAAATGGGAAGCTACTGGAGCCTAGAATCTGCTGCTGCTGCTTGCAGGAGGTTCCCTGACTTAGATGGCTGGAAGTGAGTGGGGTGGGCTCCAGCTCAAAGGAGAGCATTGCTTTGGGAAGGTCAGGGAATACATAGGGAACTAGATGTTCTTTGTTCTCTAATGTTATCTTTAAAAACATTCCAGAGGAAAAGAAGAAAAAGAAGAAGAAAAGAAAAAAGAAAAAACATAGAGCATCCAAAAGAAAGCGCAGGAAACATTCTGAGGACAGTGACAGTGACTCAGAGTCTGAGCAGGACTCCAGTGGTAAGACAAGAGGGTTTCAGCTTGCAGTCTGGCCTCAGGAAATGGGATTTCTGAATTTTGCATCCACTGGGCCTCTCATGCCAGAGATCTGTTTGATATGTTCTCATACTGACCAATACTGCAGGGAGCTTTCTACTAACGCTTTCCCAGTATAAACAAGTCCCATCTGTGTGTGTACTAGGGCATTCTGGTGGAGGCAGTTAGTGATGGGAATGGGCTCAGGTTTAGGGTAGTGGTCAGGGTAGGAGTTAGGTTAATTGGTAGGGGTAGTGGTTAGTGTAGTTCTTAGTGGTAGGGTTAGGGGGGTGGTTAGGCTTAGGGTTAGGGTTGAGGGAGTAAAAGAGCCTATGACTCCAGGAACCAGGATCTGGAAAAGGCATGCCAGGGCAATCTCAGCAAGGCCCCAACGTTGCTGCCTCTACATCTTTCTGACCTGGAAAACCCGTAGTATTGAGTTTGGGATAGGGCTAGGGCTAGGGTTGGGGTTAGGCATAGGGTTAGGGTTGAGAGAGTCACAGAGCCTACAGCTCCAGGAACACTGGGGCTGCAAAAGGCATGCCAAGGTGATCCTGGCAAGGCCCCAACAGTGTTGCTGCTACATCTTTCTGATCTTGGACACCACTCCTGGTGATGGGGTTAGGCTTAGGTTTAGGCTTCGAGTTAGGGTTGAGAGAGTCAAAGAGCCTACATCTCCATGAACACTGGGGCTGTAAAAGGCATGCCATGTTTTTCACAGTGCAATAAACTACTTAGTTATAACTAATAATCTCTTTTTGATAATAGATGTACTTTCTTTTTTCAGATGAAGACAAAAAGAAAAGCAAGAGGAGGAAAAGGAAGAGCAAAAAGTAAGTGTGGTTGCTGTGTGTCATTCTGGTTGCTGTTGGCTGGAGGGCAGCTCAGTTTTCTTTGCAGGCCCTGAGGAAGTCTGAGGACCTTGGGTAATTTGCAAGAGCTGGCAAATAATATTAATTTGATGGATTTTCTTTAAATCTACAAAATTGTGTAGCACAAACTACTCCCTGTAGAGTCACTTTTTAACACTCTATGAAAGTCATGACAGGACGTATGTGTTGTCTTGGCTTTGCTGTAAAGTGTTTTGTATGAAACATAGCAGACAGCCAGTCTTCCTATAGGTGGAAGTTGCCTTGAGAAACTAATTATTTGAGTATGTTTCCGAGCACTTTCTTACATCTTAAATTTTGATAAATAGTATGTCTGTCTGGCTTTATCACAGGAGGAAGTATAAGAAAAAGAAGGCTAAGAAGAGCAGGAAGGAATCCAGTGATTCAAGTAGCAAAGATTCCGATGATGAAATGCTTCAAGGGGACGATCTCTGGATTGAGAGGTCAAGTAGGTTCACCTGGCTTTAAACTTGGGTGGAAACGTCTTGATGTCCTTTTTGTGAATTCTGTGTTGCTGACCTGTGTAGCACTTCTGATAACAAAGAACACTGAGCACAAGATTAATCTTCCTCATTATCTGATTGTTGCAGAAAATACTGAAGCTGATAGTTTGATTGGACCAGAGGCTCCCAAAACTCATGCATCTCAGGATGACAGGCCTTTGAAGTGAGTAGCCAGCTCTAATGGTACTTTGATCAAGTCAAGTAAATCAAGTGTGAAAGTTACTGTTCAAAAGGGTTGTTGCAACAATAAGGCATGCAGAGGGAGAAATGCTGTGCCAGAAACTCATAAATGGAAGTTCTAGTGGTTTCCCCTGGCCTGAATTTGGGTAGAAAAGTCTGGTTTATGCTTTTTAGTGTTGATTCCTAGAAAAATCAATTTTGAGTGCCTTTATTCTAATGATCTGCAGTATTGTGACTTTGTAATGTCATCAGAATGAACTCAGCTGATAATTTGTGGTTGCTAGTGTTGCCATAAGGAAGAAACAGGCCAAAATGTGGGAAAGAATAAGAAAGTGTTTGAAAATGCAGCTGTATATAGTAGTGAACAGGGAAGCTGGATGTTTAGCTCAGGCTGTCTCTATCTGAAACTGATTGAAATCGCCACTTTTGGTTTTTTAGCTATGGACATGCCCTCCTGCCCGGTGAAGGTGCAGCCATGGCAGAGTATGTAAAAGCAGGGAAGCGCATTCCCCGCAGAGGTGAAATCGGCTTGACAAGTGAAGAGATCGCATCATTTGAGAGCTCTGGTTATGTCATGAGTGGCAGCAGGTATGGTTTTGATGATGGCAGTGGTTCAGTGGAATTTTCAAGAGCTGCTTTCTCTGCTGGCTGAACAGAAGACTGCTTCCAAGCTCTACTTGCAAGCATGGAGGAGAAGGTGCTCTGTGTGTTTGCAATAATTTACACTAAACTCCCCATTGCTAGAGGTGGATAATGAGTTTTTCAAGGGCACTTTCTCCTCAAGAGCAAAAGTTCTTTACAGGCAATACTCTTCTAATTATTTCAAATGAGGAGGTGCTTGTGTCAGGTGGCTCAAAGGTGGTCTGTTTGGACAGCCCTGGGGATGTGCTGGCCCTTCAGCAGGAGACAAATAAATGTGTGAGAGGTTGGCTGCACTTTTTTCTTTATGACTAACAGGAATCTCACTTAAATTTTGGTGAGCCAGCAGCTGACACCCTGGGGGTAGAGGAGGCTTCTGACTGACTGCCTGGGAGCAGACACCCCCAGAAATCAGTTCCTTGCTCTGCCACACTCCTTCCTGGGAAGGTTAGTGTGCAGTTTGGATTATCTAGCGTAGGTATCTGTTTTGCCACTTGGCAGGGTCAGCACAAAAGACACAGGTACCAACTTTAAGGAGTAAGTATAATTTGCTACAGTGCAAAACTGCAAAGAATTACAAAGGATAAGCTAAGTAATGCACCTCATCATTGCTGCGAAAGATTGCCCAGAGTGATTAGGAAAGGTACGTCACTAGTTACCCTAATACTTTACCATCATCCAGATCTGCACATCAGCTGGGGAGCCCTGGTCACAGCACAGGATTGGAGAACCATTCCTGGGAATTCCTACATGGTGTGTCCACCTGTAGGCGAGGCCTCCATCTTCGCTGTGAGAGGGCCCAGCTTTTAGACTGTAGAATAAACAAGCTTACACAACTTATAGTGCAGGAACATCTGGTTTCATCTTCCTCTTGGGCTCCACCCAAAGCCTGGCCAGGGCTAAAGGAGGAACCAAGGGAGTTGGCTTTGATCATATACCTTCAAACAAGGCCAGATGTCTGATTTCATGCCTTTGTCTGGCTTCTGAATGCAGAAAGATAAATATATTCTTATCACACTAGATATTTCACTAATGATCATGCATATTATGTTAATGAGTGGATACAAATATAACATTTTGTTGGAAGGTTCATCTAGAAGTCAACTTTGGCTCAGGGCCTGTTGTTCAGGCCTTAGTACTTCAGTATCTTTATTTAAAGCCCCTGAACACGTTCAGGCCAGTTGATGGCTGGAAGCTGTGGCAGGGCACTGGCCCCGCTCTGCCCATGCTGACGTAGCCCATGTTCTCCCCCACAGACATCGCCGCATGGAAGCCGTGCGTCTGCGTAAGGAGAACCAGATCTACAGCGCGGATGAAAAGAGAGCTCTGGCATCCTTCAACCAGGAGGAGAGGAGGAAACGAGAGAATAAGATCCTTGCGAGCTTTCGAGAGATGGTCTACAGAAAGACTAAAGGCAAAGAGGAAAAATAATGCTTTATTTGAGCTGTACACCGTAGATTGCACCATGTGGCAGCTAACTCGGTCCAGGTGTGATTCGAAAAAAGCTGCAGGTGTTGCCGCACCTTCCACCCAGCAGGGCCGAGCCTCAGGAGTGGATTACTTGCGTCAAGGAAGCAGAGTTATTTTCATCAGATTTTCTTGGATGGTTTTTTTACCATCTACAAGGAATCCCTGTAGAGAGAAAGGCTACAAGGCAGGAACAGGCAAGGAAGATTAGAGGTGTCAATATTCTGCGCTCGCTTTGAATCAGACAAGCTGAAGGATCCCATGGGAAGGCTTTGTTACCTAATGCCAATAAGTGTGATTTTTTTATTCCATTTATTTTTATTAATCCTGAGATCATTTAGCTTGAAAAAGACCTTTAACAAGCTTCTAGCACCAGTAGCAAAAATAAAGGAGCTCCTGAGTTCCTATTTTAAGATCCAAGACTGTCCACTTCGCTATTTTTTCACAAGTCTTTTAGATTTAGGTTTTTCCTCAAAAGAGTTGAGTTTGGTTTGTGGTTCAAACCAGACTTGTAAATATTTTGTAAATGAGTTTGTAATTTAATACAGATGGGCTTCAGTTACTTTACAGCAAGCAGATCGCAACTGGGGTGTAAAATAACAGTAATAGGAGGATTTGATCTTCAATCCACTGAAACACGTGGTGAAGAACTAAATTGCTTGCTTCTTTTTCTCCTATGTTATACATAGGCATCAGTGCAGTGGGGTGC
The DNA here is from genome assembly GCA_013397845.1 of Melanocharis versteri. Lineage (NCBI taxonomy): Eukaryota > Metazoa > Chordata > Aves > Passeriformes > Melanocharitidae > Melanocharis > Melanocharis versteri. The sequence continues at coordinate 385,888 of VZTG01006419.1, forward strand.
AGTGATTGGAACCCCTGGATGTACACAGGTGGTAATAAGGATATATCTTTCAATTTATTTGAAATGTTTTTGTTTATGGAAGTGTTCTAGATTAAACCCTGGTTTTACCTCCTGTTGTATTGTACTTTGGTCGGTTTCAGCAGTATTACATGGCTTGCTTTAAACTCTGTGCTTGGAGGCTTTGCTCAGGCAGTGCTTATGTGGTGGTTATCTTTGATTCAACTGCATATTTCCAAACATATCCCCTCAAACTTCTTTTTCTCAAATGTTTTTGAAAACAAAATGGTTTTGTGAGGTGAGTTGTTTCTTTTTTGTTCTTCTAAATTTTATTTTCTTTTTGGTTCCTCTAAGTTTAGCAGCAGAGATGTCTTGTATATTTGTATCAAGAAAATAAAAGTCCTAAAGTCCTATAATGTTTTCCCTGGAGTTCCACAGACCTGGCATTCACAAACAGCAAATCCCGCCCAGCTGCCTCTTCCCATTTACACTCTGGAACCTGGTTCCATCCTGCTGTCCCCACCCATACCTGTCAGGGACTGTCACACAGCCAGCTGCCATGTCAGGGCATAGCTGATTTTGCACAGGTTCAATGCTTTTTATGTATTCACAAAGTAGAAATGCTGCTAAAAGAAGAGCCTTTCTTTCTTCATCGTGTTTATTTGGTTCTCCACAACAGAGTATTGGTGATGGTGAATTGGAGCTGTTCATTGGGAAGCAAGTCTTTCTATGCACACTATTTTATTTTCAATTATGTCCTTAAGCCACTTTTCTCTAAATTGACACTGTTCTGGCCTGGAGAATGGAATAAAAATAAGGTAAATTGTAAGCATAATACTGAATCCAAGTTTGGCCAGCTGAGAGCTGGCCTTTATTCACCACGTAAAGCTACAATAAAGACCGCCACCTAGACCCATGTAATGCAGGGCAAATTTCTGGAGAATGCAGATGCCCATGAGGGTGGTGAAGGTAGTGATAAGCAGGGTCATCTCACATAGCAAGATTTTGACGACTTCAACTTCTCTGCTATTATTGCAAACTTATTTACATCGAGCTCCCTACTTGGTTTTGGGATGGAAAAGCTTGCTAAAACAAAAGAGTAATAACATTTACCTCCGAATCAGCCTGCTGGACTCCAGCCGGTAGAAGACCTCCACAGGTGCAGTCTGCAAGAGAGGAGAGACAGGGCAGAGGTCATGTACAGCCCTTCAAAAAGTGGACATGGTAATTAAGTGAGAGCTACTATTTACTTCAAAAATAACCTGGATATTTGGTTGGGGCAGAAGGGAAGAGGCTGCTCAGGGACTGGCTGGGGATTGGTTGGTGAGTGGTGAGTAATTGTTTTCATTTGTATCACTTGTCTTTCATAGGTTTTTTTTTCCAATTTGTTACTATTTTTCTATTTATTTTTTTATATTATTACACTTTTTTTTTACACTTTCAATTCTCTCCCCATCCCGTGGTGGTGGGGAAGGAGTGAGCAAGCAGCTCTGTGATGCTTAGTTGCCAGCTGGGGTTAAACCACCGACAGTTATTTGGAGATCCATAGCTGTTAAGTAGAAACATTAAGGTTCAGTATGACTTAAGCCTGGAGGTAAGAAGTCTACTCAGTGCAATTTATTTCATTTTTTTCTCTTGAGTTGCGAGAGTTTATTGTACAGGTGCAAACTTCAGGCTGATCAGGAAAGGGATTCTGAGAACTTGAAGAGTTAAGTGTCACTCCCTCTCTACTGACCCCTCATTCTGTAACTCACCTCTACTCAGCCCTTCTTACAGCTGCCCAGAACAACTGTTGTTTCTTGGAAGGGGAAGATGGTAAGAGCAGGAAGGCAGATGTAGGATCCTGCCAGATTCTGTGCGTCAAGTTCTGTCAGTCAATTATTTGGGAACTAACCCAGCCTCCTGCTCTGTGCCTTGCTCCCCTTGCCATCCCATGGCGTGTTTCTGTTAGGCCACGTCTAAATCTGCCATTGCTCTGGCAATGTCCTGGCCTTTTCAGCATCCTCACGAGAGCTGCTGGCTCCTCGCCAGTCCCTCCACTGTCCTGGCATTTTGCTGCCTCAGGAATGCCACTGTTCTGTCCCTTAAAGGACTAGTCTATCCACACCATTTCTGAGTACTTACGTCAGATTTGAATTTAGAGACCACTATAACGAAGTAGACACTTGCTGTTGCTCGTGGGATGGGTTTTCTGCGTGTTGGGATGCCCCAGCAAGCTCTGTAATGATACCTCTTGCTGTCCTTCAGTTCTTCTTCGTCGAGAAATTCTGAGTGGTGAAGCCAGCTTTCATGAATGTCCCATGTCTGTTGAATAAACACATCACACTAAGACTCCCTGTGTCTAGTAGAGCAGACTTGAGTGTGGTGCCAAAAAGGAACAGAGCTCCTTTAATTTTTCATACTTCTTAACAGTGAGAAGGTGTGGCCTTCCTGAGTGGACGGAATTGTGACTCACAGAAATTAGTTCTTCAATTTGCTGCCGTCCTCTCTCCACTGTGAAGTTCTGGGCTGTGGTCCACAGGATATTTTTGATTACGTGCTTGGTTTCTAAAACACATAAAATGCTGACAAATCCTCCTGGAAAGACCTCAACACATTCTAATAGAGCAAACACGATACCTTTCTCTTTTTCCTTGACCTCTGGAAGACATTCCTCTGTACCGCTCCTCTCATTTTCTGGGGCGATGTGATCTTTTTCCTCACTGGCAGCTTTTCCCTCTTCCTTGTCCATTGGCTTCACCTTTAGAGAGATAAACGCACAAACACCGGGAGAGCACCGGTCTGAGAGCTGCAGGCCCCGTCTGAGGAACATGGGGAGCAGCGGGCAGTCCCTCACCGCCCCTGGTTCGTACCTCGGCCCTGCTCACCCCGCCTGGGGCTCCCGGGGCGGCGGCTGCTTCTCCCCCGCTGCCCCGGCCCGGCCGGGGGTCCCGAGGCGCGGCGGGGGCTGCCCGGGGCACTCCGGTCCCGGGCGGGGTGTCGGGCCCCGGGGAGCTGTGCCCGGGCCCGGCGCTGCCGCTGTCCGGGGCCCCGCGGGCACGAGCAGCGCGCCGTCACCATGGCGAGCCCGAGCCGCTCCCGGCAGCCGCTCGGGGCTCCCTGCCCTGCCCGGCCCGGCCCCGCGGAAACGCCTCCCCGGCAGCCGCACGGCTGGGGCAGGAGCAAGGTAACAGCCGCGGGATGCAGGCAGATTCTCTGCTTGTCATATTTTTGCCATTCTGGACAATTTGGGAGCTAAAGCAGCCTCCAGTGTGTGCTCTGCCAGGCAGAGACTCTGTCCAGCCCGGTGCCCGGAGGTGCTGCAGGCTCTGAACACCAGCGCCAGCAACACACAGACCCATCAGAGGGAAAGGATCACGGGTACCGTCCGAGAGAAACCAGAAGTGTTTTAGCAGATCACCGGGTACTGAATTCCCAGCAGCTGCCCTTCCAGGATGACAAGAGGCCGTGGGGCAGGGCATAGGAGGTGCTCCACGTGCTGGAGCAGAGATTCCCCTGCAGCCCGTGTTGCAAGACCGTGGTGAGGCAGCTGTGCCCCTGCGGGTCCATGATGGAGCAGAGATCCACCTGCACACCAGGAACGACCCCATGCTGGAGCAGGTGGATGTACCCAGGCTGTGACCCCGTGGGAAGCTCATGCTGGAGCAGGCTCCTGGCAGGACCTTTGTGCCCATGGAGAGAGGAGCCCACACTGCAGCAGGTTTGCTGGCAGGACTGGTGACCCTGCTGGAGCAGCTGGTTCCTGACGGACTGCACCTTATGCGTGGGACCCATGCTGGAGCAGTTCATGAAGAACTGCAGCCCATGGGAAGCACTCACACGGGAGAAGTTAGTGAAGGAGTCTCCCATGGGAGAGACCCCATGCTGGAGCAGGGGAAGAGTGTGAACAGTCCTCCCCTGAGGAGGAAGGAGCAACAGAGATATAGGATGACATCCACCACAGCCCCCATTCCCCATCACCCTGTGCAGCTGAGCAGGGAGGAGGTAGAGAATATCATGAGTGAAGCTGAACCCAGGAAGAAGGGAGGAGTGGGGGGAAGGTGTTTTAGGATTTACTTTAATTTCTCATTACCCTGCTCTTATTTGTCAATACATTAAATGAATTCCTCCGAGTCGAGTCTCATTAGCCTGTGACAGTAACTGATGAATGGTCTCGTCTCAACTCATGAGCCTTTCAGTGTATTTTCTCTCCCCTGTCCAGCTGAGGACAGGGGTGACAGAGTGGTTTTGGTGGGCACCTGGTGTCCAGCAAGGGTCACCCCACCACAGCAACACATATATAAGGGCTGAACACATGTACAGCTTTATTTAAGAGTTAAATCATTTTCTATAGATACATGGATTTTTCAAAGCGTTGCCACCTTAGTCTAGGTTCTCCAGACCCTGAAAAAGAAAAAAATAACAGATATATTTGTGTTATTCTTGCCACTAATGTGCAACAGGGCATATCTGAAAATGCAGATTTTCAAACTATATTTAATTACGCAAGTCTTAATTAGAACAAAATTAAAATGCACATCCCCAGAGGCAGGGCAGCTGCAGGCACCGAGTGAGATCTGACAGCCCCAGGAGCGACCGGTGCCCACCTCAGTGGCCATCCCAGAGCTCGGGAATGGGGGAGCAGCGCCTGGGTCCCACTTCCCCCCGGCGGCACCTGCCCAGCGCCCCCAAAACCTGCCTTGGGCACGTAGTGCTTGTTGACACCCGACAGCCGCCGGTCCCTTTCCATCAGGGTCCACTCGAACGGATAGCGGGCGATCCTCTTCTCCTGCAGGCACAGAACTGCCTGTTAAAGCCTCGGGCAGGGGCTCCCGAGGGAAGGCGGGGCGCGGGGTAAGGGGAGCCCCGGGAGGGAAGGGATCCCAGAGGGATGCGGGGGACTGGGGGATAAGGGCGGCTCCGGTGGGGAAGCGGAGCCTCAGGGGCCCGGATCGCGGGACCTGCCGCCCTGCCCCGCGCTGACCTTGCCGCCGTTGCACAAGCGGTGCATGAAGACGGTGGCGATACCGGGGACGCTGAGGCAGGCGCCCATGACGGCCATGCCTGGCAGGATCTCGTACCACATCCCGCCGGTGCCGGTGCCGGTGCCGGTGCCGGTGCTAGCGTCGGTCCGCCGCCCCTCCGCCGAGTGCCGGGGCACTCCCGGCCTGCCCCGCGCCCTTCCCGGCCTGCCCCGCGCCCCCTCACAGCCGAGCGGACCGGAGCGGGCAGCGGGAGTGACAGCGCTGCCGGGGAACAGTCCCTTGGCAAGAAATGAGGCCGTGCCCGCGTCTCAGTTCGCTCGATACCGCTCTCGGTCCCGGTCCCGGTCCCGGTCGCTGACCCCACCGGGATCAGCGCTGGCGGGCGCGGTGCACGCTGGGAGTCGTAGTCCGGCGGAGGCAGCGGCGCCTTTAAGGCATGGTCTCGCGAGAGGCGGCGGTCGTTGGGTGCGCGCGGCGCTGCCCGGGCCCGGAATCAGGATCGGGATCAGGATGAAGGAGGACAAGGAGAACGCCAGGCCCAAGGAGCGGCGTGGGGCCTCCGCCGGGCCGGGGGTTCTGCTGGCCGCGGGGCCAGGCACGGGCCCCGCCGCCGGCACGGACGGCAGAGCCGGCGCCGCCGAGCTCGATCGCCTGGAGCGGCCCAAGGACAAGAAGGAGACGCTCAGCAAGGTGGGGCCTGCGCGCCGCCGGGAACAGCGCCCTCGCCGGTAACGGGGCTCACCCTCTGTAACGGGCCCCTCCTCCCTCCGGTGACAGGGCTCCCCCTCTGTAACGGGACCTTCCCCCGCTAACGGGCCGCTTGCGGGGGCCTCCTGGGACGGGACGTGTCGGGGGAGGCGCGGTAATGACTCGTCCTCGGCGCTGCCGCCGCCCTGAGCGCCGCTCCTGCCGTGCCGCAGGTGGTGATCCGCCGGCTGCCGCCCAGCCTGACGAAGGAGCAGCTGGAGGAGCACCTGCAGCCTCTGCCCGAGCACGACTACTTCGAGTTCTTCGCGAACGACTCCAGGTACGGCCGCCGACCCAGTCCGGGCGCTCCCGGGAGCCGCCGCTACCGCCAGCCGGGCCCCAGTGGCGCCGCCGCCTCGTCAGCCCAGCGCTCTCGGTTTGTGTCTCTGCAGCTTGTACCCGCACATGTTCTCGAGAGCCTACATCAACTTCAAGAACCAGGAAGACATAGTCCTCTTCAGGGATCGCTTCGACGGCTACGTTTTTGTCGATCACAAAGGCAAGTGAACGGCACCCGATGGATGTTGCTGCTTCCCTGCTGTCTGTGCCGTGCGCTGGTTGAGTTTTGGAGGGGTGGGTGTGGGCAGCCACGTCTGACTTGTTTGGGTTTAGTGTCTCAAATAACACTTCCAATACATGTAGAAATACATACATATGTAGTTTTAATAACATCCAAGTCCTTTAAGTCAGCTGGTTTGCAGTGTAGCAGCACACTGTGTTTGCAGTGTAACTTTTTCCTACAGGATTTGGGGCCAACTGGATTTGTGCAGCCATAAATGTAGGGCTCTTGACAGAAGATAAAGCTTTAAAGCCTGCTTGTAATGTATTGCATTCTACTATATTTTGTCAAAAATTGAGATTTGCCTCAGTTGCATTAACTTAAAGTATTCTCTCTTGCACAATGAACGCGGAGTCTGTAGGATGAGGCCGTTATGTGGTGTGGTGCCACTTAGGTGGCTGAACTGACAGTCATGGGCAGTCTTAAATCTAGTATGTCCTTCTTGTCAGTCTATGAATTTGCTGGTTTCTTAGTATAGTGAGAGTATTAAGATCATGAATTCTGCTGTGTGTAAAGTGGGGGGGGGTTTTATGCTGTATAAGTAGTCTCTTCTAATATTGTATATTTCTTGTGAGACTTACCTTCCTGCTTTAGATGTGGACAGTATAATCTGTTTTATATTAGTTTATATCTTTATTTTAATGTATTTTTTTCCTCTCAACAGGTCAGGAATATGCTGCCATAGTTGAGTTTGCACCTTTCCAAAAAGCTGCAAAAAAGAAGAGTAAGAAAAAGGATGCCAAGACTGGAACTATTGAAGATGGTATATCAGTGAGCTAATTTGTTTTGTATGTGTAGGCTTGAAACTCGTAGCAGTAATTTGAATGTAATGTTTTTACTGTGACATTATAGTTCCACCAATAGGGTGTTTGTTTAATTATATGTGAAGTTTATGAGCACTGCTTTGTCAGCTAGAAATCTACTAAATATGATTGTTCCAGACAAACGTAATACAGCAGCTCATTTGAGAGCTGCTAACTTATGACAAGGTGGCATATAAACAACCCAACTTAAGTAATTTTAACCCAGCAGTGCACAGTGCAAATACTTTTCATGCTACAGTATCTCTTCTTTCCTCTTCCCCCCCC
>VZTG01006419.1:398702-409394 GCA_013397845.1 Melanocharis versteri
CTCCCGCCGCGCCCCGAGCCCGCCTCCCGAGGCCGCCGCGCTCGGGGGTCCCGGCGGGCGGGCGGCGGGGCGGGGCGGCCGCGAGGGAGTGGGCGGGAGCCGGGTACAGCATTGCCGGCTCGCCGAGGCCTGGCGGGGCCGGGGCTGCGTGAGGGACTGACCGCTGCGCTCTCTTGCAGTCGTCACACAAGACATTCAAGATCAAACGCTTCCTCGCTAAGAAGCAGAAGCAGAACCGGCCGATCCCGCAGTGGATTCGGATGAAAACCGGCAATAAGATCAGGTAACGAGCTCGGCTGGTGCGTTCTGAAGAGCTGCGGCCGCGCCGGCTTAGTCGGGCGGTACGGGCCGAAGGCGGGAGCGGGTGGCGTTTATGCCAGCGAAAGCGCAGTTTTGTGGCCCTGGGGGCCATGCAGGGATGGTAGGACAGGTGAGGCCTCTTGAGGCAGCGTGGGGCTTCTTTGCCATATTCTTCTGTAGTGGTTTTGCACCAGTGCTCTGCAAGTGTCCATAGACGTTCAGTGGTGTAAAGTGAATACCTTAACTGTACGTGTGGATTATTTATTCCAGATTTTGTACCCCGGTAGCTTCTCTGTTCTTGGCGTTCCCCTTCCCAATACCTGTCTTCTCTCATAGCTGCCCCTCTGGGCTCGTGCATTTTCAAGAAACAGTTCCTGAGCATGGGTGCTCCGGAGTTCAGGGGATGGTGTGTAGGGGAGCAAAGGACTTGTTGGATGTATGGGAAATGAGGTTGATAGTATCAGATGCTTGATACCTGACTGTAGAATTAATTTGCCATAGTTCCTTGCTTTCCTGTTGTGTTTGTTCTCAAGCACTGTGCTTAGGGCAGTGCTGAGTGCTGTGACACACTGGGTGCATATGGGGCATGCACAGGGTCATGCCTGTCCAAGCCCTCTGGTTGAAAGCTGCAGCATAGTTTTTTATCTTATGCTCTCCTTCATCCGGGTTTTTTAAGGCAACGGAATTCCCTCTTGTCTTTCTCTCTTTGTTCTAAGCAGTGAGGAGAGCAACAGCAGCAGTGGCTGGCTCAGGCAGTGACACAGCACAACATTGCTAGGTTCTGTTCCTGTAGCTGCTCCCAGCTTGTTTCTAGGCAGGATCAGTGATGCATGCACTCAGCTGGATCCTTGTCTTCCACGTGCCAGGTTACAACTGGGTTCTGTTCTAGCTAAATTGCAGTACTTCGAAATTCTTGACCTTAGGGCAAAATCACAGATTTTGTCTCCTGGCACTTGCGTAGCTGGGCCATCGGTTCTGTCTAAGCTTTGTGTTAAAGCAGGCTGCAATTGCAGTGCTTCCTGCTGTGGGAGTGCTGCCATTTTCCTGCTGAGAGCAACTCTGTTAACACTGTCTGTGGTTTCACCCACACCATGGTGAAAGTGTTTGTTGTTAACGTAGACAAAGTACATGCTCACAAATTAATGTGCTTTCCTGGAAGAGACTTTTTCCATGTGCTGTCCTGCTTTCACGTTTAACAAATGTGTGTGTGCACTTTGCTAATTCACTCTGCTTTTGTCTTAGGTACAACTCCAAAAGGAGACACTGGAGGAGGACCAAACTGGGCTTGTAAGAGAGACTGTCCCGGGAGCTCTAATGAACGCTGGTCTTAATGTGTCAGATCGATAACACCCTCAAGTCATTCCTTCTGTGGTGCAGGACTGCAGTCCCCAGTGTGGGGTTTTTATAAGCTGATCTGGGATGTTGATGTTAACTGGGAAAATCTTTGTATCTGAAACATGGAGACTGTGTTCTATTAGTGTTCTTTCAGGCATACCATGAGCATTGACAGTGCACAGGCTTACCAATAAATATGGACCTGAGTGACGTCGTTGAAATTATTTCATACGTGTGTGGTGGGGTTGTAACAATAAAATGCACAGTAACGTTAGTTATATTCTCACTTAGTATGAGGAACCTTGGCAGCTCTTTCCAGGTAGAGTAGGCTGTGTCTTCACTGACTAAACCTTCAGGAGCAAAGTACCAATTAAAAAAAAAAAGTAAAAATCAGACCTGAAGAAAATCTCTTGCACAATGCAGTACTGTAGAGTGTAGCACATACTGTCTGTGTGCTCCATAGAATATTAAATAACCTGAGTTTTGTTCAGGAGGCTGTGTTGGTTTGATAAGTCAATGCTGACCACAGGCGCAGCTTAGTATAAAACATTCTCAACAGACAGGTAGAAATTTAAGATGGGGCCCAAAGGGAGAGTTTGCAGCTGTTTTAAAAAGGGGAGAGGAAAAAGGGGATTAAAGGTCTCTGGGTAGTTGGTGCTCCAGCTCCCCCATGCTGGTATTCTCTGCTGGGGCCTGTGAAACAAATTTCCTACAGGGAAGTGGAGGAGGAGGCTGTGGCTCTGCACCTCGTCCTTTCCATTCCGCAGCGCTGAGCTGGGGCAGCTGCTGTGGTCAGCAGGAAGTCCCTGTTGGTGTGAGCCTGTTCTCGGCTGCAGCAAAGCCCATCCTGACACTGAGGGCTGCCAAGGTGCTGGGTCATTCCTGAGTTCAGCCTGAGGTCGTGGGTCGGTTCCTGAGAGGCAGCTTCCTGAGGAAGCTTCAGGCTGCCATACTTTCTGTGTTGCTGCTTTTCACATTGAAGGTAAAGAGATTTGTCTCCTTTGTATTGCAACTCAGAGCAAATAATGCTAGGCAGAGCATGTGCCAAACAGGTAAATTAAGACACACATCTCACTCAGAGGTCATGAGGTCTCTCCCTCCTAAGATGTGCTGCAGGGTTCTGTCAGTTGGGGTGAGCAAGGCTGGGATTTTTACCAATTTCAGGATACTTCAGAGATATCCTCTAGCTTCTTACACTGTCTGGTAAGAGTCTGGACTCTAGTTCATCATCAGGAGGAAGCAGTAAGTCACTGCAACAGGAAAGCAGCAAACAGCATTGCCAGAGATGTTTCAACAGAGGCTCACGTGCTGCATCCACTTTGACCCCAATGATTTTTAAATCTCTTCTGCACTCTTTTTGAAGCAAGTGTTCAGGAAATAACAGCACTGCTGAGGATTGGAGTTGTCTTGGGGTGACTGGACACGAGTTCTGCCTTGGAGCCCAGTGAACCTCTTCCAGACTCTCCACATCACTGCTGGCAGGCAAAGCTGCTCACAGAGTTTCTCTATAATTGTGTCTATGGGGATCTGGCTGAGGAGGAAAACAGTAATTTTATGGACTTGAGAATGTAGAGAGACAGTTTTTTCCATGGCATTTCTGGGAAAACTTTCCTGAGCAATAGATTGAACTATTTATTACTACTTAATAGAAAGTCTCCCTATGACTATCATGACTGATACTTTTATTAGAGGGAAGTAGATTCAACTAAGGAACTATTTTAGAAAATAACCCCTTGTATTATTTTCCCTGTTGGACTGAATCTGCTTTTCAAACTGGACATTAAGAGATAACACAATGTGAATTTAGTACAAATTAAACTTGGGTAAACTCAATCTTCTGCAGAACCGTAACCAAACAAATATCTCTGGGTTTGAATGTTTTCTGTTGTCTGTGGCAGCTCTCTTTTCCCTCTCCTCCCTGTGAGAGGGGATCAGGAATCTCTGCAGAACTCGGCTAATACAGGATAACTGAGACATCAACAGAAGCTTTAAAGAAAAAATATTTGGATATTCTAGTCCATTGATTTTGGTGGATATGTTTTGTTTTCTGAGTGAAAAGCAAAGTTAGAGATTATTCTACACTTGAGGAATAGTTTTTTAAACTTGTCTCTGTATCCGAATCAACTGCCTTTCTGTAGGTATAAAAATGAACCAAGCAGGACAAAGGGCTGGGTCACTGGAAGAAGATCTTTTTATTTTTTTGCTCAGTGGAAAGGGACCCAGCCAGGGCAGGGGGTGGTAGGTTGTAACACATCTAGAGAAGCAGAGTTCTGCTCTTTCTGAAGTCCCTGCCTAATTTGTCTCAGCACAGACTACAGGGTCAAACCCCTGACCAAAAGATGGGGGAAAAAGCTGTCTTTAGAGGGTTTTGGTTATCTGTCAAGGGGAGGCAATTACTGAAAATAATTTTGTTGTATTTAGGTGAAGCATTTGTCAGTGAAATTTTACTTCCAAATGGAACATTTAAATCCATGTTTCCGGGTGGAGCGTGACTAAGCCACAGGTACTATTGCCAAGGAAATGGCTCCTTCAAGGAAATTCTCATTAATTCCACTGTTTACTCTGTGCCTTACTCAGAGAAGGATGTAAGAGCCATCCTGTGCCCCTTCCCTGACAGCTGCAAAAGGGTGACAGAAGACTAATAGGTCAAAAAAAATTTTGTCAGTCCTATCTGTCTTACCAACAGCACTTTGGTTTCCAGAACTTGACACCAGTGCTGTTCATGGAGTTTGTGCTGGTGTGAGCAGACTTGTGAGAAGCCAGCCTGCTCTCCCATGGCATGGACGTGGCCACAGCAGTTCCAGAAGGAGCTGTACTGCCAACATCTTCAATCTATTAGAGCTAAAGCATTACAAAACTGTTGTAGATCAGGCATTAAATCTAGTCCTAGTAAGTTTTGTATGTTTCTGCTGCTGACCTCAGTGATGAAAAAGATGTCCAGACGCATCTATATGTGTACCCAGGCACCTGGACTGGGCATTATCCAGTCACCAGATCCCTGTTCACCCATGTGGAGGCTGCTCCTCCACATGTCATTACTGCAGACTGGGTTATTTTGGTCTCCAAGCAGCATTTCAAAACACAGTCTGAATATAACTTGCGTTTGCTTAGGATGTGTGAAACCCCCAGGCTCTAGTTCCCCAGAGGAAGTTACCTGTGTGTCTTTGTGTATCTTTCTGCAGCAAGATGCAAATTCACCTGTGTAACCAGTCTGGATCACCTTGAGCCCCTCGGTCACCCCTGCAGGCCCCCTGAAAGGCAGCTGGAAAGAAACCACAACTGCCCTCCTAAAGGAGGTGTCTCTTCAAGGGCTGCCCTGGGGAACAGAAACTCCCCAGTTCCTGTCTGAGAAGCACTTCTCAAATGGGACTGCTATTTAAGGGTGTAGGAATAGTCTCGTGCTGATGAAAAAGAGGAAGGGGCTGTTGTTTTTCTGAACGTATTTTGAAGCAGTCCTGGCCTTTGAGAATGTAAAAAGCAAGTTGAACTCATCAGGGCAGAGCTCCACTTGGTGAACAAAACACAAAGAGATGAGCAGAGGCTTTGCCCTTTTAATGCAGTGACAGACATACATGCGCTGTTACACTGCTGCAGCAATGTTCATCAGTTTCATTCTTGAGCATGACTTCCGTAGCAATAAAGATAATCTCAATCTCGCAGCCTTCACGTACCTTTTCCACAGTTTCTGAGAATGAATCATTTTTCCAGAGCTGTTCCTGAACTCTAATCCCCACAGGAGCCACCACAGGCTGCCCCACTGGTGTCCTTCCTGCCTCCTTTGCTCTGGCCCCCATTCCTAATGGGGTTGAGCATTTCAGGCTTCCTGGGATGGGGATCTCCAGGGAAGGGCTGCCAGTGTGAGTTGTTTTGTACTTTGAAAGGCTTCTTTTGGCCTGAGCTCCTCTCACAAACAGGGCCCTTAGCTCTTACTCTACTGAGAATCAGCTTTAGAATCAGCTGTCATAAACAAACATCGACCCAGAGAAGGTGCATATGGCAGAGATCAGGGGATCTCACAGGGAGCTGGAAAGTGTTTGCAGCATGGGATCCACACATGGTGGTTCAGCATCCTCCTGTGGGCACACGGGGTGTTGGAGAAGCAGCTCCTCACAGCAGAGCTGACGTGAGCCCCTAGCATGGGGATCTGCTGGGCTGCAGCAAGGAGTCCCCATCTGCAGGGGCACAAGGCAAAACCCCCTCTGCAGACAGGCAGTTTTTCGGAAGGCTGTTCCAAGGTACTGCTCCCAATGGCCATAGTGCTCCACACATGCACCAGAACAGCCCCCAAAAAACATGAGACCCAGGGGGGCCATGGTGCTATGGTTTAACCCTCACTTGACTAGGATTTTGAGCACCCAAGCTCCCAGCTTCCTGCAGGCTTTTCCAGCTGCTATCCAGCATGGGTTTACAGCTGAATGGAGCCAGGAGAGCTTCAGCGCTCATGGAAGAAAGCAAATGCCTGTCTAACAAAGCCTCGGAGGGTCAACAGGCTCCAGGAGTCCTGGGCTTTTCCCTTGGCCCCAGAGTCCACAGAGTCCTGCCCTGCCCCAGCCTCTCTGGATGACTTACAGTTGTTGTTGGCGTTGTGGGAGTGCAGCTGGACCAAGTCCTCCTCCAAGGCCCCTGCCAGCTCCTTCAGGTCCCTGGAGGTGTCTGCTGGCAGGTACTGCCAAGCCTTGCGCCCGCTGTAGTCCCTGCAGGTGGTGTCTGCCCCATAAGCTCCCACCAGCACCTTGATGAGCACCTCGTGTCCCTGCAAGGCAGCCAGGTGCAAGGGGGTGAGCCCGCCGCTGGCTGTGGGGATGTTCATGTTGACAGGGTAGCCTTTCTTCTGGGCATGGGAGACGACTCGGATGAAGCTCTCGTGGTGGCCATGCTTGGCAAGCCAGTGGAGAGCAGTGAAGCCTGTCACAAAGTCTCTCCTGGTCAGCAGGCTGGGATCCAGGTCCAGCAGCTTGATGATGCTGTCCGCATCACCCTCGGCCACCGTCAGCAGCCATGCATGCTCCAGGGGATCGAGGACAAGGGGCAGCAGATCAGGGCTCTGCTCAAGCTTCTGCTCTTTGAGCAGCCCTGCAGGAAGACTGTTGCTGTTGGATGTCTTCTGAGCGGTGGCAAACCGCATGGTGCTGCCAGGGCTCTTGCTCTGCAGGAGGATTTCCCTCAGCTCCTTCCTCCGGATACTGCTGGGGCCAATGGAGAACCTGCCTGAAGTCCTACCCCAGCTCCCCAGGCTGTGCCTGCCCCAGTTGATGCTTTTGTTGGTGTCCATCTTCTCCAGCGTATGGAAACGCTCCCTGCTCCCCAGGGTGGCCGGCCAGAGACGGGAGCTGCGGGCCAGGCTGCCCGCTCGGGGCTGGGCGGCATCCAGGAAGGACAACCTCCGGGAGATGCCACCTACCTCCTGCTCTGCCACGCTCTTCTCCCGCTCCTGCCGGGCCGTGGCGGTGCCTCTCGCAGAGCTGTCCCCAGCAGGGCACAGCTCCCGCTCCCCAGCGCTCACCCCGCGCTTCCCCTCGCGGCGCTCGGCGAAGGAGGAACCGATTCCGCGTGGCGGGAGGGCATGGCGGCGGAGCGGCGGCGCTCCGGGGCGGTGCGGGTGACCTTTGGTCACGCTGTGGCCGTGGCTGCCGCCGGTGCCGGGCACGGCCTGAAACACCGGCTGGCTCTGCCCCCCGGCCCCGCTCGCCTGCGGCGTCACAGAGGGAGAGCCGGGCGTGCGGGAGCACAGGAGGCTGCGGGAATACAGGGAATGTATGGGAATACAGGGAATGTATGGGAGCACAGGGGGCTGCGGGAATACAGGGAGCGTGTGGGAATACAGGGAATGGATGGGAATACAGGGAATGTATGGGAATACAGGATCATGCGGGAATACAGGGAGCGTGTGGGAATACAGGGAATGTATGGGAATACAGGGAATGTATGGGAGCACAGGGGGGTGCGGGAATACAGGGAATGTATGGGAATACAGGGGGATGCGGGAATACAGGGAATGTATGGGAATACAGGGGGATGCGGGAATACAGGGAATGTATGGGAATACAGGGGGCTGCGTGAATACAGGGATCGTGTGGGAATACAGGGAATGGATGGGAATACAGGGAATGTATGGGAATACAGGATCATGCGGGAATACAGGGAGCGTGTGGGAATACAGGGAATGTATGGGAATACAGGGAATGTATGGGAGCACAGGGGGGTGCGGGAATACAGGGAATGTATGGGAATACAGGGGGATGCGGGAATACAGGGAATGTATGGGAATACAGGGGGATGCGGGAATACAGGGAATGTATGGGAATACAGGGGGCTGCGTGAATACAGGGATCGTGTGGGAATACAGGGAATGGATGGGAATACAGGGAATGTATGGGAATACAGGATCATGCGGGAATACAGGGAGCGTGTGGGAATACAGGGAATGTATGGGAATACAGGGAATGTATGGGAGCACAGGGGGGTGCGGGAATACAAGGAATGTATGGGAATACAGGGGGATGCGGGAATACAGGGAATGTATGGGAATACAGGGGGATGCGGGAATACAGGGAATGTATGGGAATACAGGGGGCTGCGTGAATACAGGGATCGTGTGGGAATACAGGGAATGGATGGGAATACAGGGGGGTGCAGGAATACAGGGAGCGTGTGGGAATACAGGGAATGTATGGGAATACAGGAGCATGTGGGAATACAGGGAATATATGGGAGCAGAGAGGGGTGCGGGAATACAGGGAGCGTGTAGGAATACAGGGAATGGATGGGAATACAGGGGGGTGCGGGAATACAGGAGCGTGTGGGAATACAGGGAATGTATGGGAGTACAGGAGCGTGCGGGAATACAGGGAGCGTGCAGAACCGGGGGTCCTGCGCAGCTCAGTGCTGATGCTACAGCAGAAATTGATGAACTGTATTCTCCTGCCTGAGTAGTCTCCTTTAGCACTGCTGGCTCAGCATTAGCACCTGAAGTAGCCAAAGCCTTAGGCCATAAGAACTGACCAAACATAAACTTTTGATAAAACAATGCTGCTAACAAAGCACTCTGGGAATTCAGCAAATACGAGCAGAATCGAGATGATAAGGACCAAGGAGACAATCCCAGGAGAATAAAGTAACATCAGAAGGCAGCCCAGCTCCAGGGAAACCCAGCAAGAAATCAAGATACCACCAACCAGAATTTAGTGATTGACTTGGATTGGGTGATGAGTGTCAGGGGTATAACTGAGAGGTGTGAATTGGGGTAGGGCTTCCTCTCTGGAAGCACCAGCTTGAGCTGTAACCAAAGAACTAACAAAAGACTCATTGGAAACATTCACCTGAACTCAGCATTCTTAGCAGGGTCCCAGGGTCAGACCCTGTTACATTGTCCAGTGTGTGTAAGTCCATGGCACTGGTCCCCAGGACACTTCCTCTGGCCCCAGCAGCACCCCAAGGTTGTCTTACTGAGGCAATTGCCTTACAGCCCCCTGAAATAGCCCCCCATGACTGCAATGCTTCTCCTTGATGCTGGGCTCAGGAAGGCCCAGGTTACTGCCCCAACAGGGCATGTTCCCAGCAGCTGGCGGGTCTCTCCAATGTAAGGGAGACTCAGCCTGGGACAATGTTTGGGCCCTTGCCACCCAATGTTTCATCCCACAGGGAATTTGGCCTCCCTCTCTTGACGTGATTCCCTTTGTAGCACAGTCCACGCCTGGTGTTGCTGGCAGCTGCAGCCATCAGTAGCCTGTACCCTAATTTTGTTAGAAATCAGGACAAATTCTTCTGCCCCAAGAGCTCCCAGTCCTCTTTCTCTCCAGAGGTGTCTTATCCATGACTGCTCTGACACCCGTGGCTGAACTGTCATCAGGTGGTTTCGCAGCTGGTCAGGCAGCTAAAAGCCACACCAGCCCCTTGAACCTTTTTTCTCTTCCTTCCCTAAGTTCTAGCCCTGCTCTGACTTGCCCTGAGCTGGTCGTCAGCCCTTGAGGGCCTTTGCCTTTTTCCAACCACTTGGACCAGTTTTTCTGGGATGTGTGAGGAGTTGGCATAATCTCAAACCCCAAAGAACTGGTGGTGAAAGCATAATTGTCCCCTTGCTCCCTTTCCGGAGATGCCTGGTTTTGTCACTGGGTTTTGGTGGCTTCTGTGGGCTCAGGGAGGCAGAGAACTTGAGCCACACAGCCATGGAATCCTGGTGAACAGTTGAAAACGCTTGGGTGGCATCTGGAGAAAACAAGGAGGGAAATAAGGAGCAGCTCTTGGGAAATGAAGGCACTGATGGTGCAAAGCAAACCTCCCATTTAGGGCCACCGTGGTCAGGCCTGCATTAGGGACTGGACACACTGGTGAGCCCTGACAATGACAAAACCAGGGTGACAACCTTGGGGACTTTACTCGGGAGTCCAAGGGCCGGGAAAGTCACTTTGGGTGAGGACTGGGTTTCCTCTCTCTCAGCCTTGTTTGGTGCTTGTGCTGCCATCAAATGAAGGGAAAACCAAGCGGCACCAGCTACACCCTCGAAGCTGCAGCTGAGCTCATGGCAGGCCGGGAGCTGAGGCTGCACCGCCGGGACGAGCGGGGCCAGGCAGGAGCTGTGGTGCCACAGGGAGGGAATTCGGCACAGCCGCACTCAGCCGGGTGCCCGGGCGGGCCTGAACCGTGCAGCGGGCCTGGGACAGGGCAAGTGCGCGAACCGCATGGAACAGCAATGCTTGAAACAGCAACTCCTCTGCTGAGGCTGGGGGACCCGAACGGACCCAAACCGCGCACCCCAGCCCAGCCTCGGGGCCGCACGGCTCCGCCCCGGCCCGGCCCGTGTTACCGGAGGGGCCCAGGGCATCGCGACGGGTCCCTCGGGGCCTTCCCGAGGAGCCGGCGGGGGAAACCCTTCCCTGCGCGGGGAGCAGGCAGGGGCCGGGGAGGCGGCCGGGCAGCGCGCGGGGCTGGGGACCGGCTGGGCCGGGACTCGGGACCGGCGGCTGGGGCTAAGTACCCGCTGGGCCGGGGCTCGGGACCCCCTGGCCGGAGCTCCGCGCTCGCCTGGCCCCGCTGGCCGCCGCCCCGAACCTCCGCCCG
>VZTG01006419.1:409583-438980 GCA_013397845.1 Melanocharis versteri
GGCCGGGGGTCCTGCCCTGCCGGTGCCCCCGGGCCCGGGCCCGGCCACGGCCGGGCTGCAGCGCTGGGGAGGCCTGGCCGTGCACCCCTTACCCGGGTCTGGGGGCCCCTCGCCGGGCCAGGGCACGGCGATGGCATCCCTGTCTCTCCGGGGATGCCGCTCTCCTCCCAAAGAAACCATCAGCCCGTGTTCGGTAGTGCGTGATGCGGGAAGGGGAGCTCTCCAGTCCGGCACCGTGTGCCGCGGAGGAGCTGTGGGAGCCTAGCACCAGCGCCGTGTCCCGCTGCGCTTTGTCCCCGAGGGTCTCCGGTGGTGTCCCCGGTGCCACCGGCCGCCGCCGTGCTCGCCCGCCTGCCTAGCGCGGCACAGATCCCCGTGTGCGTGCGGAGAATTATCCAGAAGAGGAGCACAGGGAGTTGAGCCACCTCTGGGTTTGTCAGAGAAATGCTAGGGAAGCATCTGTAACGCGTTTGCGTGTGGAAAGGTTTTGTCTGTGGTTTGATAGGCTTCCAACTTTCATGTCCATGTGTTAATACGGAAGTAATACTTGACGTGAATGCTTGCCATTTCGTCTTCAAAGCAGTGTGTTTTAGCGTGGACCCAGTCTTGCTAAATGGCTAGATGTAGCCATTCCTTGCCAGTTTGTGATGTTATTTCCTGCTGGACATATCCATTGCCTTGTATGTGACTGCCAAAGTATGTGAAGTGACTCAGTTGCTCCCCTGCCTTTTAAAGAAATTGAATATTATGCTTTCCTAAGATAATGTACAGGAGTTTGAGACATCTGCTTGTGGCCTGGAGTGAATTTGTGATACCACACAGCCTTGCTTTGGAGGCAAAAGGGAAAGCTGGTTGTGAGACAGACCTGAAATTAGTGTGCTGCAAATTGAAAATGTCCTTTTACAAACATATGACTTGTCAGCCAAGGTCTTGGGCATCTGGTCATGTCTGTGGTTGATTGAGCAGTCAGCTGTAATGTCCTGGTGGTCCAGAGGGCTCTGTGTGTGCCAACAGGGTTAAAGGTGTGAGAGCTGGGGCTGGGTTTGTGGAGGAGCTGGGATTACCACCCTGCCATTGTCCCACAGAACCCTTGGCCAAGCCTTCGCTTATTGCAGGGATGGTCGGTGAAACCCCCTTCTCCCCAGGTGGGCAGGGTGGCCTTGTCACCGCCCAGCTGAGCCCCTTCTCCTCTGCCAGCGGGGAGGATGGGTGCAGAGGATGCAGAGAGCTGGCTTGCCAGGCACTGTCCAACTCTCAGTCTCTAGCAGAGGTCAGAAAAATCATTGTGACTGCTGATAGTGATACATATCTTTTAATTGCTGGAGGAGACTTCTCCTGGGAATGTATCCAAACTGCATGGCATTTCTGCAGCCTTTTGGCAGGGGCATAAAGAAGTGTAATCTTAAGAACTGTCAGAATTTGAGATTTCGGAAGTACTTGGCTGTTTGTGAATGCTGAATGGCTGAGTGATGCAGTGCGTCTGGAGAGGGTGGTTGATGGTCAGGACCTTTGGTGAGACACTTCTTGCTTTCTATGGGACCTTATTCAAAACTATTTCCGTCCCACTTTTCTGGTGTTTTTCTTTTATATTATTGATGATCTTTTATCAGCTGAACAAGAAAAACTAATACAAAGTCTTTATCTAGACTTTATATTCCTGATTTACATTTATCTTGTGGAGGATGTTTATACTGCCTGCTGGATAATTCTTTCATTACATAGGAGAATTACATACTTGTACAAGTGAGAAATAATTGGTACAAGTGTTGCTCTAATTTGCTGTTTAATCAGAGCCAAATGCAGTCTGGGGAAGCGAATGCCATGATGCCAAGGTCACGAGAAGGGATCTGATGTTGTTCTGGCTCAAAGACAATGTGAAAAACTGTGGTGTGGAAACCTGAGTTCAGGTTCTGCCTTGCTTTGCCATTTGCCATTTGACTTCTTGTGCAAGAGTTGTCTCAGGTTTGGGCGTTAAGCCCCCGGGACTCAGCATTAAGGGCAGCAGAGGGGCTGGAGGTGGCTGCTGTGAGCACTGGCAGCGGTGGAGGACCTCTGTGAGCGTTGCTTGATTTGGTTTTGTTGCAGGATGGTGCTGTTGTGTTTGTTGCGGCTGTTTGGAAATCTTCCTAACAGAGTCTCCAAGGCCTTAGGGTTTGAAGTGATTCTCATTTGGGAAGAGGTGAGAAATTGTATCAGAAGTACTAAGTGTCAGCTGTCAGTGTCCTGAACAGAAACACTCAGCTAGATGAAGTATTGTACTGCAGCCTTTGAGATCAGTTTTGTGCTGTGTGGGCCTCGTTTGTACACTGGGTCCCTTGGTTTCAGAGCTCTAACATTCTTTATTTTCTTTGCTGTGCTCTGCCTGAATATCACCAAGTGGAGACTTTGCCCTTGCCATGGTATCCTTTCTCATCATTGCTTTAGACCTCGCCACAGAAATAGTCCTGAATATGCAGCGTTGACATTTGCAATGAGCAGCACCATTGCGTGTGTTCTGCTTTATCTCCCTCCACAAAGAGGCAGTGGCCTCTCAGGGCTCTGAGGACGTCGGGGAGGTGACAGTGCTGTACCTGCTTGTCGTGCTAAGTAGATCAGGGCACAGACGTGCGTTCAGCAAGGTTTTCCTCTAATCATTTTTTCATCCCAAGGACCCTGGAGTGATTCAAACACCTGGAGACTAAATCTTGCCCCTTTTGTGTAAACTAGTAGTTAATGTATGGTGCTTTCAGTCTTGGGGTCATTCATTACAACATCTTTGTATTTTCCATATGATTCAGATAGTTTTCTGTAAGAATTAGAGTAGGTAGAGGTGGCATCTGTGGCATAGGGAAGCCCTTGCAAAAGGCTGTGTAAATCCTTCTAAGAAAGGAAGAAGTAAAATAGCTTCTCCAAGTGGCTGCTCCTTACTTTCATTCTGCAATAGCCCTGCCTGCTAATACAGCAAGAGAGTGTGTTGCTCTTTTTTTCTTTTAATCTTGTTTGTGACAAACACGCTTCACTTCCTCCCAAGCAACAACAGCCCATTCTGTCTAGGCAGGGGGTCACTCTGTGTATGTGGGGAAGAAAAGGCATCTGGTATCTTGGTGTGGTGCCAGTGTTCACACTGACTTTCCAGAGATTCCATCTTTGTCTTCGTTCCAAGAAGATGTAACCTTAAAATAGAGAGGACTATACAAAGGACTCTCAGCCATCCAGTGCTCACTGATGCTCCTGGAAAAAGCCTTCATACATACAGTAGTTAAACTTTGCTTGCCTTGTTGGTACTGCTTTATATGTTTTAAATTTGATCTGCTTTGGAAGATGAATAATGGAAGACAGTCTTGAGCACCTTATCAGCAGAAAGCTTATAAGCTTAACATATTCTCCTTCAGCGATGAACAAGGGGATCCAAACCTACATTTAATATACACCCAGGATGACTAATCAGTGTGTTCATATGTTGTTTATGATGGTGCTGTTTATATATAGCAGTGCTCTGGTACAGAGACACCACTCGGTGCCTGAAGACTGGTGACTTGCACTGTTTCTTGGTGGATCAGATAGAAAATGTTTCTTTTCTCTCTGCTGGTTTGGTAATTGCTGTCAACTTTCTGATGTGTGTCAAAACCAGTCTGATCTTAAAATGTTATTTCTTTTTTTTTTTTTTTTTCCTACAGGATCCAATCTCTTGATGCCTTGGCCAAGGTGGCTGTAGATTTTTAGGCAGAGTAGCACAATGTACCTTACAGCTGCGTACTTAACATGGAGGCTTAGCTGCTGCAACTGGAAATCACATTTTGCAGTAGTTGTTTCCTGGCCTGTACCAGATGTGAAGTGTGGTTTAACTGCATTGTAAAACCACAGGTGACTAGAAAAAGAACCTACAGGAAATGACTTGCAGTCTGAATTCTGTGTCATGGTAAATGCCTCCTCTTAGCTGAGAGCAGCTTAACTTCTACCATTTATTTTGTTCCATCTGGATCACACTTATATTTAGGGATGAGGGGATGATTTGTTCTTAATGAGAGCCCACACTCCTGCCCACGCTTCCTGGGGAGAGTAGTGTTCAAGCAGTCTCCCAATGGTGTGGTTTTAAGGCTGAGTATTAAAAATACACTTGATATTTCTTCTTCCCCAGGGGCCGTCTGCCAGTGGTTCTCTCTCGTGCCTTTGTGGGCTCTGTCCCCCGATCTGTTCTTCACCAGGTCCGCGGGGCTGTGGCTGCAGATCCAGCACTGCCGTGAGATTCCCCAGTGCTGGGGTTTTGTTTTGGTGAATGCACTTTAGGACAGTTGGAGTGTGTTGTCACAAAATCTGTGTGTCTGATGGTCTCACTTTCTTCTGCTTTAGCTGATTTTGCGTTACTGACCTCACAGCTGCATTGTCAGTAGGCAAAACTAGAATCTGCTGGGGAGCCTGAGTGCCTTCCTCATGAACATGTCATTAGGAGGGAAGGTGCTCGGGAGTTAATGAAGCACCATATTTGGTGAACATCTTGTCAGGAAGAGTCAGACTAATACACAAAATATGGCTGAGGGGAAACATATTTACACATCACAGACTGGTAAATATGGTTAATGGTTGAAGTGTATTTGGAACCTCTTATCTGGAAAAAAAAAACCCAAACCCGCAACAGCAAAACAGTAACAAGGCAAGAAATCATACTGACAGGCTACTGTAGTAAATGTACTCCTTGGGGATGTTTTCTCAGCCTAAAATACCAGTGCCATTAGCAGAAGAGGGAAAACCAGTATGCCTCTCCCTATAAAAAGGCTTTCAAGATATGTGAAAGCATGATTGTGAAAGAATAAATTCAAAATCACACCCTATAAACTACTGCCTTTTGGCTGTAGTATTTTTTGCAAACTGATGGAAAGCTAGAGGGGAATTTTCTGATTTTCACACTAAAATACATTTTTAAGAAAAGCCTTTGTTTCAGAGAGGGAAATACTTTTCTGGGGCTGCAGGAAGACAGCTTTCCAGTACACACCAATACAGGGGTGCAGCACTGACTCTTCATTCTACCTGGTGCCATTTCTGAGGCTGAGCCTCCGCGTGTCGTGTTTAACTGTCGGCTGGGCAGGGTTGGGACCCAGGATGCCTTGGCATGGACTGGCCAGGTGGAAATTTCTGACCCCCCTCCTGGAGCTCGTGGCTGTTCTGGGCATGGAGCTCCACGTGTTCCGCTTGGCTGGGGAGAGCAGATCAGTGGTGTTGAGCACAGGAGAGAGCAGGGTGCAGGAGCAGCTTCTCAGGAAATCCTTTGGGTGGCTGGGCAGGAGCAGCCCTTGCCCCCCAGCAGGAGGTTTGGGTACCTCCACTCCCAAACCCTCATGGCAGGCTCCTTTGGGCCTGTGGGGTTATGAGTAGCTCAGTTCTGGACACTTTTTCTCTGCTTTGTTTTCCTGTAGATATGGTTTTCCTTACTGTTTCTAGCTGGTTTCTATAATTGCAGCTGTGAATGGGAATTACATGTGAGTTCCAATTCACATGAAGTGAATGGTAATAGGCTTGTAGGAGGAGGTGTCATTAATACAGTGCTTTGCACAGAGGATTCTTTTTGTTGTCAGTGTAAGGTGAGACTTGAGTTTCTGCATATTTTCTGAAGAAACAAGTCTTTTGTTGCCTCTTCATTTCAGCAGCTGTGTTTGTGTACACGTTTTGCACATTTTAGTATTTTTTTGTCAGGGCTACCTTCAAATGTGTGGCAAATGAAATGTTCTATTTGTGCCTTCTGGAATTGTTTTGGAAAAGAGTGAAGCATGCTGACATGATGGACAGATCTGTGCAAATCTCTGCTTGGACTGTGCAGTTGATTCCACTTGGGAGGTGTAGAGGGTTTATACAGAGAAGTGTGTTTTGCTTGAAAATGACACAACTATTTCATTGTATTTCAGGGTGAAGGCTGTCGTACTGTCCCGCTTTCTGGACACGTAGGATTTGATAGTTTGCCTGACCAGCTGGTTAATAAGTCAGTTAATCATGGGTTTTGTTTCAACATCCTGTGTGTGGGTGAGTATTTCCATTTTGGGAAGTTCTCTTGCTAAAAAGTTTTCTGCAGCTGGATGTAGCTTGTAGGTTACAGCACTGACAAGGTAGCTTTGATTTAAATTTCCCCAACTGTTCTATTTTCAGTAACAAGATTTACTGGCGCTCTGGGAAATCCCCACTGGGGTTGTGCAGTATGGCTTTTTACCAAGCAGTGAAATAAAATGCCTAAAATCACAGGCTGTTATTATGATCTTTCTTTTCCTCATATTGTTTGAATTTCACATTTTTAAAAGAAAATAGGTACTCATGCCAGAGTACTTTGTTGTGAGGTCTTGTTTGGTTAAGAATTGAATTATTATTGTAATTATTATAATTATTTTAACAAAATACTAGTCGTGCTCCTCTTAAATCACTAAAAGCTATTTTCTTCTCCTCCCTTCTGTGCATACTTGAATTAAGATAGTGTCTGGCCAAGCCTTAACTCTTCTGACAATTATCCAAGCTGCCATGTGGTGTGGATCACAGCTGGGGCCTGGCACTGTAGCAGGACTTGGTGTCTGTCCCTGCAGCCTGTCTCACAGGTCTTCCCCAGGGTTAGGATCCCAAATAATCCCTTCTTTTAGGTAACAGAAGTAAACCCCTGTTGTATGGCTTTGGTACCATAGTTTGGTAAGGTGAATTAGGAAATTAAAAGTAGAGAATTGATAATTGTCTGATGGGTTTGCTGCTGCCAGTGCCGTGCCTCTGGGAGCAGGAGGCTATTGTGTGGCCATGGCTGCTTGGACTAAGCCCTGTCTGCAGATGATCCCAGCAGTGCCTGGTGTGGCAGAGGGGAGAGCAGCAGCTGTGGGTGCCTCCTGGGGGCTCAGCTGGTGGTCAGCTCTGCATCCACACAGAGGTTTTCTGTCCCCTCCCGTGAGAGATGCAGCTCGTGGTACGGACCTGGTGTTTGCCCAGAGCAGGGTTAAGTCTGAAATGGGAGTAGTAGAGCAAGGAGAGGAGAGCTGAGCCCTATTAAATGAAGCTGAGAAGACAATTTTCCTTACAACTGCATTCCTGTGAGATGATAAACTTTGCTGACAAGTGGAGGTCACTGTCAGGCTGAGTCTCTAGGTGATTTCCACAGTACATGAATGTGATATGACCTATGGAAACTCTTGTCCCCAAGACTGAAGTCTAAAAGTGTTTCCTTTTCCACTTACTGAGCTGCAGTGGTTTTTTTACAAGTTCTAGGTGTAGCAGTGGGTGCCTCCTGTAGTTATGTCTTCACTTTGATGTGCGGAGAGGAGCTGAATGCCTGTGCTTTCCGCTTTGTAGGGCAGAAATGGAATGCATTAATCACTTGTTGACGTGAATAACAAGGACACACCAAGATAAATGTACATTAGTTACTAATGTCAGTTTTTTATGAATAATAATAGCACAATCTTGAGATAAAGACACTTATAAAGAAATAAAGAAAAATATGATAAACTTAGTTAGAAAAAGATTCGTAAATCTTTGCCCCCACACTTAAACACCCTGGAGAAAGGAAACAAAAGTTCCCGGAGTTCATCTATCGTTTATTCCGTTGGATCTCATTTGTACAGCATAGTTTGGGATGGAAAATTGAAAGGACAAGGGAGCAAATGAGGGTTGGATGAGGATCCCATAGACAACCCTCTAAGCATGACAGAAAGGCACTTCATTGCCCCCCATTTTTCAGCTGTGTGTGGCATCTGTTGGAGGAAAAATCCAGTGATAATTCTACTCTGCGTCATACTGGATCTGAGCCACCGATTCCTCCAGCTCCTGCTGGAGAAGCCAAGGAAAGCTTCAGAAATGACTCTCAGCAGCATGTCCAGAGTGGAGCAGTTTTTAGCTCTTCTCATGCTGAAAGCTGTCTCCCCTGTGAGACTAGAGCCAAAGCTAGAATAAATGAGAAAACCTCTCATTATAAGTTAGGGGTTGCAGGTGGTTTCGCTGATCTTTTATTTCTCAGCACAACCATTTTCTTCTAAACCTTCCATGATAAATTTTTAGTTGCCTCTTACTTCAGTGCAAAGGCTGGAGAAGTGTTTGATGGCTGAGACTTTCTGTGCTGACTATTTCTGAGTGAAATAGGGGAAAAAGAGGAGGAACAGGCTGCTGGTTTTTGATGTAAACTTTCTCAGTTTTTGCCAGGGTAGATTGTAGTTGCATTAGACTAGTATCCCAATTTAAGCAGGATTTTCCCCCTTCCTCTCTCTCTCCCAGGATTTGCAGGGAATTTGTTCTAACTGGCCTCATTCAGTGCGATGAGAAAGGCTGTTTTGTGGCAGAAATACTTCACTTTCCCCCGGCACTGTACCAAGACTGTTTGAGGTCTCTCACTCCAGAGGAGTGAGCCTGTGGTGTGCAGGAGCTCTCACCTTGAGGGAGAGAGGGGTGTGCACAGGATTCCTGGTGCTCTCTGGGGTGATGAGCTGGACAGCCTGGAAGTTTCCCAGTGGTTGTTTCTGTGGTCACTGGTGCAACCAGCTGAGGAGAGAACAGCTTCTCTAATCAAAAAGCCATCTGTTTCCTCAGCCTTCTCCTGCCCTGCGCCGCTGGTCCCCTGGGGTGGACGCTGGCAGCCGGGTGCTCCTCTGAGGTGGTGTTTCAGTGTCTTTTGTGAGCCCTTGTTGCCCTCCTTGCCCCTGCAGCCCAGCCTTTGCCTGGCAGTGGGGAATTGTGTGGTGTCTCTGCACGCCTGTCAGATGAAACAAACTATTTTTCCCTCTCTCCTTGAGAGATGGCCTTATCCGTCTGAGTTGCCTCAGGGCTTCTCTCAACAAACCTGCTACATTGGATTAGCTCCCATTTCTACACATGAAAAGGCTGTGCATGCATATACATTTTCTTTAAAATTGAATTATTTGATATGTGGAGCCACAGTTGTTAATCTTGTGAAGGACAGGTGCTGCTCTCTCATGAAAGGACGCTCTTGTGAAAGCTGCTCCCTGCCTTTGAACAGGGAAATACTCCAAGGACTCTTCTGTCCTCCCACAGAGTCGATTGATGATGATATGACTGGGGCCTCTTAAATCCTGAGTGTTGTGGGGAAGAGGGGCAGTGAGCAGTTGCTTGTTTCACTTAGCACATGCTAGGGAAAAGCAAATTAAATTTCCGGGCACAAAAAGAAGAGGTACAGCTTTTGTGGTGTATAATTCAGCTCACTGCTGCAGGTGCTTAGGATGCTAAAAGGTCTGTGAAAAGGAGCCATGGAAGTTCATTCAGCACAAAGATGCCTGTCTTGGTTTGGGAAGTTAGGGGCTTGTCCCAGCTGTGGTTTTGCAAGTGGTGCCACCACTGTTCCATCGATGTGAGATTTGATGAAGTGCTTCCACAGAGCAGTGAAGATACCACGTGCAATTGGAGCAGGGAACATGTCTCAGGAGAACGAGAGGACGTGTGGGGAGCCCAGCACAGACGGGCTGTTGGGCACTGAGAGTGGATGGTGCTTTCTGGGCACTGATGTAGGGCTTCTGCATGTCCAGAGCCTGCTGTGGTGGCTCTTGCCATTTTTTTTTTTAATGTCCTTGAAAATTGTCAGACTTAAGAGCAAAACATCCCATGATGAAAGGTACAACACTCAAGCCTTTTTCCATTGCTGTCACAGCTTCCTGGTGCAGAACTCTACCAGTAAAGGTCACTCTCTCTGCCCTGTCCTCCCCACAGAGCTGTGTCAGCCCCGTTTCAGGACAGCAGACCACTGTCCAGTTGCATAATCCCTAAGTACAGTTTTGGAGATCAAATCACATGTGTCCCTAAGCCTGACATCAGGAAATAATCTCCCTGCCAGGGATGCCTCTCACTCGGTTTGTGTACACTGCTGCTTTTTTCAGAGTAATTCTGCCTCTTTTAATCCCTGTTCGTAATTTCTGTTTTTTGGGGAAGATTCCAGTACCATCGGCTGGAACAAGCACAGACCACTTGTCCTTTTTATCAGACCGTCTGTTCCATCTGGACTCCTGTCCTTACAAGAAGCAGTTGGCACCATTCGTATCTTCCAGCCAGTGAAAAGTTGCCTCTGTGTGAGGCAGAAACTCCCAGAAGATTCAGAAATTCTTCCGTCTGTCGTTTTGGCCTTCAAAATAGCATTGCTCCCTATCTGCTCATATTTAACACAGCAAAACGCTTTATTAGTGTCTTCAGTCTTTTACCATTTCATGTCACTTTGTCAGTGTTAACGTTCTTTCAGCTGAGACAGTCTTTCCTCTCTTCTCCGTCTTCCCTGGCAGGCTTCAGTTGTGTGTCACGTCAGTGGGGTTACACAGTGCAGGGACAGGGGTATCTGCCGGCTCAATGTAAATATGGGAGTGAAGACTTCATATTTGAGATGCCACGTTAGTGCCTGGATGTTTTAATCATGAAATCGTTTGGATGGGCAACTCCCACCTGTGGAAAAATGCCACAGTTCTGATCTTCCCCTTCCAAAAGGAAAAACTCAGTGTTTGAGTTCAAAGTTGCCTTTGCTGGCCCTGTGTATCTGGCATGAGATGGAGTGTAAAAGGATGCTCTGCATCTCTTAAACACTTCTCCTAGCCCCTCTGACAGTTAAACTCTCTCCTGCTGGAAAAAACACTTTAGATGGATTTGAAGTAGGCAATGATTAACAGGTTCGGGATGTGCTTAAACAATAGTCTTGGCCTCATATGAACATCTTTCACCCAAAAGAAGGAGGGAGGCAGAAACGAGAGGTGATTTACAGGGTGTTGGCTGTCCAGAAGCCAGTGTGGTTTACAGATGACCTTGTGTATCCACTGCGGAGAGCAGCTCCCTGCCCTGGTCACGGCTGCTGCTCCCCTGTCACCCTGTCCTGTAGCCTTGGAGCTGCTCCAGGGGCTGCCAGGCTGTGGGGAGGTGGCACAGGAGGAGGCTTTGCAGGACTGTGTGTGGGTGACCCTCCTGCACCCCAGTGCTGAGGGACTCCCCTATCCTGAGATGCCCCATCAGGGTTCCTGGCATTCACAGGCAAGCAGCCAGCTCACTGCTCTGTCCCACCCATCCCTTGGCAGGGGCTTTGGAAATGCTGCAGCCTTCTCAGGCTGTTTAGATTTTTGTCTTTTTTTACACTGCTGTTTTCCTGGAATCCCTGAGAGCAGCCTGGGAGGTCATACAGGCTGTTGGCTGTTAACTCTCAAAATCCCTGTCCAAACCATGGCAATGCTCTGGTCTGATTTGTGCACCTGCTCCATTTTGGGGGCAAATAGTCCCTGACAAGTCCAGACAATGAGATTCCAAGTCAGTGAAGGGCTTGTTGGACCAGCTTATTCTTCCCTACAGAGGTGACCTTGTGCTTTGCTGGGTTCCCTTCCCTTGCTCCGGCCAGTGCTGTTGTGGGTACAGCTGATGCACTGAGGTAGCACAAGGGACTGCAGCCACGCCAGCTCCTGCTGCTGACTCCTTCTTCTCCCCTTCAGATTGCAAACCAGATTGATGCAAAGAGCAGCTGCACTGGTGACTGTTCTGGCTGTAGTTGGTGTTGGTTGGTGATGGAGCACAAGCTCTCAGCTGGCTCCCTGGCAGTTCTGCAGCTCAAGGTGTACATTGACTTTGAAATGTTAATGGATCTTGCTGCCTCTGGAAAGATACTGGATATGTGATCCTGGCAATCCAGGAGGGCTCAGTTCCCAGAGCAGGGGATTTGGGGCTTGGAACTAGACAATCTTTAAATTCCCTTCCAACCCAAACCATTCTATGATTTTATGATTCTGTGTTTGCCTTGCTCTGCCATGTAGTTCAGCCCTGAGTGAGGAAAATCCCTTCTGAGGCCAAAGGAGGAATTTGCCTGCTTGTAGGGGTGAGGCTTGGAGATTTGGACATTTGGACGGGGGAGCATGGGGAGGAGTTTCCCCTTCTTGAATTGGGCATTTCATGCAAATTTGGATCTGCTACAGAGCTCTAAACCTACAAAAATAAGAAGCCCTTTTATTCCGAGCAAAGTGGGAAAATGGTGAAGTTGTTTTGGTTGGGAGCTGAGGGCTGGGGGAGGGAGGGGAATGCTCTTGCAGCCAGACATAGTCTCCCTCTGGTCTCACAGCAGGCTGGAGGAGCAGCCTTCACAGAGGGTGGGGTTCAGCTGCTCCTGAAGTTTCTCCAAAAGCTGGCTGGGCAGCTCAGAAATTGCTGTTTCCCCAAAACACAGCAGCCCTCACAAGGCAACAGACCAGACTGCGTAGGAAGTCAGATCCTGTGAGCTCGGAGAGCTGGCTCTGTTGTCAGAGCCTGGTAAGGGAGGCTGCCCTGTGGAATGTGTGCACAGAGGGATTTGTTTTATTCTTCCTGGGATGTATCTAAAACAAATTCAAGACTGGTCTCTGGGATTTGTCTCTTCCTTCCAGACAAGGAAATAGTTGCCTGTTGATAAATGGAATCCAAATAGCAGTTCAATACTGATAGAATACTAGCAGAATACTGACAATACTAGCAGAATTTTTGGAAGCAGATTTTGCAATATTGTACAGCTTGTATATCCCCTAAGGTACAAAACCAGATATTACAGAAAATGCCCCCTCGCGGTGTAGAAGACTGGTTCTCCAACTTGTTACGAGGAACCAACTGCACAACTTGCTGTCGGACTCGACCCAGCTCTCCGGGTTTGTGCACGGAAGGAAGCTATTTCTGGGCTGCCTATTAGAGACATTGATCTGGAGCAGCTTTTTTTGGAAATGGCAATGAGCCCCATTTCCTCTCCCACTTTTTAATGAAAACGGCATCTTCTGTAGTGTAGTTGTGGGTTTAAGCAGGATCTGAACAATGCTTTCCCCTTCGCCTTTTCATTTCTTTCTTTTCATCTCTATTTTCTAATGACATTAATGGCCATTAGACTGTGAAATGTAATTTGCCCAGAATACAGACCTCCCATTGTTCATGGCTTTCTGTTTACCAGACGCTCCCTTGGGAGCATGAGATCTGCTTTCATCTGCTACAATTTCACCCCTGTTAATGTTTGGAAGCTGAAAGGCCAACCCATATTAATATTCAACAGAATGTTTCAACTCTCTTTTTCTCCAATAGGGGAAACTGGCCTTGGTAAGTCCACTCTCATGGACACCCTTTTCAACACCAAGTTTGAAGGTGACCCAGCATCTCACTCACAGCCTGGGGTTCAGCTGAAATCCAGTACCTATGACCTGCAGGAGAGCAATGTCAACCTCAAGCTGACTATTGTGAGCACAGTGGGCTTTGGGGATCAGATCAACAAAGAGGACAGGTGAGTGTGGGGGAGAGAGGCTATATCATGACCTGGCTTTTCATTCTCCCTGTGCCCTAGTTGGACCTGGCTGCACTGCAGAGTTTTCCTGCTTGCTTCTTAGGAGTTGTCCTTGTCACCTCTTTGGAATGGGACAGATAGAAGAGAGGGCAGAGGCTCTGGAGTGTCAGCGCTGCTTCAGCTATAAAGCAGCTTTTCTCATGCTGTCAGAGCAATATCTGCCCTGCTGGCAACCTTCTGCCCAAATTCATCTGGTGGGGAGGCTGAAGTGCTCCAGGGCATCTGGGCTTGTTTTGGTTTGTGCTGACCTCAAGCAGTTGACCAAACCACTAGTGTGGTTTAGTGTCTGCTTGGCTTAATATCCACTTTTGGCAGGGCTTTTCCATGGGAAGAGCCAAAGGAAGCATGATAGATGTGCTGTGAGATACTCTGGGGAAGTGTCTCTGGCAGCTCATGTGCCAGAGTGGCTGGAGTGTGTTGGTTAAGGGATATGCAGTTACACCAGACAGTCTCCAAGGTGCATCTCTGCAGAGATATTCCCAACGGGATTTGCTTTTTTGTGGGTCTGTTAGATTTTTTTTTTAAGTTTGTTTAAAATGCACTGATGTTCTTTACATTAGGAGTCTGGCAGGCTCTGTATTTCAGAAGGCCTTGCAAGGGAGTTGCAGGAATTTCCTGCCCCAGAGCACTGGGCAAAGGTAGTACTGAAAGAAGCTGTCTTCCCCCAGCAGCACTCAGGGCTGTGAGAGCAGCAAGCCATTCACTCCCTGAGTGCAAGCAAGGGTTACACACTGCTGCAAATGAGTCTACATTAGCCTTGCTAATGAAGAGAGAGAGAAAGCCTCTCACCCTCACATTTCAAAATATGAGAGTCTGCTTTCCCTGGAGAGGATGGTGTATCTGCTGTCCTCTGCTGAATCCCAGTACTGTGTTTTGACAAACAGGCTGCTGGAGTCCGATGAAGGATCATGTCTCCTTGTCAGCAGTGCAATTTTAAAATTTCCTAAAGGTGGGGAGCAGGGGAGGTGGGGAGAATTGGTCTCAGAAAGTGAAATCTATCAACAGCTTGTTTCTTAAAAGCAAGCAAAGGAGCATTGTTCACAGCTCTCTGACTGTGAGATGTATAGCTTTTTTTTTCCCTTTCTCCAAAGCTATAAGCCCATCGTTGAGTTCATTGATGCTCAGTTTGAAGCCTACTTGCAAGAAGAACTGAAGATAAGAAGGGTCTTGCACAACTACCATGACACCCGGATCCACGCTTGCTTGTACTTCATTGCTCCGACAGGCCATTCCCTGAAATCCCTGGACTTGGTAACAATGAAGAAGCTCGACAGCAAGGTTGGCATGTTTAACTCTTACTGGGCAGATTTACTGCTTGCGTAGTGGAAAGGCTGCTGCTTTTCCAGAGGATCTCTCCACCTTGAATAGCCCTTCTGGTGGAAATGACTGAGTTGGCAGATAATTCTCTAGATT
Organism: Melanocharis versteri; assembly: GCA_013397845.1. Lineage (NCBI taxonomy): Eukaryota > Metazoa > Chordata > Aves > Passeriformes > Melanocharitidae > Melanocharis > Melanocharis versteri. The sequence continues at coordinate 424,243 of VZTG01006419.1, forward strand.
TATTGAGCACTTACAAGTTTTTGAAGGTCGTATTGCAGACTTAGAGAAACTCCTAGGAGGAAAGTTGGTTATTTCATACCTCTGTTTTTTTCTAGGTGAACATCATTCCCATCATTGCCAAATCTGATGCCATTTCCAAGAGTGAGCTGACCAAGTTTAAAATTAAAATTACAAGTGAACTGGTCAGTAATGGGGTGCAGATCTACCAGTTCCCAACAGATGATGAATCAGTGGCAGAGATAAATGGGACAATGAATGTAAGTGACTCAGTTCTTCCTCCTCTCCCAGAACAGCACTGTCAGTGTAGGGGTTGGTGGCCCATATTGGGATGTTTCTTAAATCTACTTTCCCTTTTATTTCATGTCTTAGAAACAGAGGATTTCACAAGAATCTCATCCTTGTAGAGTCATCCTAGGCTAGGAGAGCTTTGTGGTAAGCTACTGCCTCTCTGATGGGCTTTTCTAGTCAGAAAACAGACTTTTAATACCATCCTTGTCCTCGTGCATCTGTTGAGGGACATATACAAAAGCAGTATTTAACCCTTTTCAGCTCAAGGGTTTGTCATTATTTCTGTCCTATGCATCACCTTATGGCCTCCCAGCAGTAAACTTCCAGCATCCTGTGGCAAGGAATTAAACAGCTTAACCAGCAAGGTGTGAAAAGCAGTACACAACTTGGGCCAGACATGCCTCGAGGTGCCTGCAGGTGCCCATTCTGCCTCTGGCCTTCCCAGCATCGTGGGTGCCTGTCTGTGGCACCTTGAGGATGAAGCAAGCTGTGCCTTGGCAGCACATCCTGACCATGGTCCCATTTTCCAGAGGGCTTTTCACAGGAAATTAAGTAGGGGAAGTTGATTGCTTAACTGCTGTGAATGTAGTAGAGGTCTAGCTGGTGTGTATTTGTGCCACCTCTTGATCTAGTGTTAATAGTTGTAGAGTGTTCTGGAGAGGCCTGAAAGAAACATGACGTTTTTCCTGACGAAGGAGCTGTCAGTGATGGTTTCCTGGTCAGAGCAGTTCGGTGTTAGCCCTTCTGAGGGTGGAAGTGAACCTCTGCCTGTCTTTCCTTTCAGCCATTTACTTGTCTCCTGGGGGGAATTGCTGTCTCAGGTTACAGATGTTCTGGGTAGTGTCAGTCGCTGCGCAGACAAATCAACTCTTTAATCCTCTATTATGGTCAGAATTACCAGGTTTATGGGGACTAAGCCGGCCAGAATTCGACCAAGGCAGTTTTGCAGGTCTGGAAAACTTGTATCCAAATACTGATTTTATTACAAACATTAGACAAATATTACTCCTACTCTGTGTGTGTCCCATGTGAGAGCTGTGGGCTGAGGAATACAGGGGAAGAGCCCATGTCTGTGAGTGCTTGCTGGCAGTTTTGCTTTGTTTGCAGTTTGACCGTATGAGCCACACTCTGAAAGCAAAAACATCATCTCTGAAATCTTTTACTTGTACCAGCTGTCATGAACTTGTCCAAGTTTTTGGGTAATCTGTGGAATTCACTACCTGCTCTTGAGAGCAGTCAAGGTCACTGATCTTCTATGTAGTTGACTTCTTGAGGCCCTTTCAATTGTTCAGAATTTGGTGCACTTTAAAAGCTTTGCCTAACAAATGTCACTTTACAAAAGTCAGCAGAAGGGGTTGGTGCAAGGAGCTGGGAACTCAAAGTGCTGAAACTTTGCGCTTGACTTCCTTGCAGCTTGGCAGAATGCAGTATTGTTCCCAGGAGCAAGTGGAGGTGGGGAGAAATCTCACTTACAGAAAAATGCAGCAAAGTATGATGGCAATGTCTGGGGGGGTTTGCTTGGCTGCCTGAGTTTTGGAAATGAGAGGACTATAAGGTGAGATCTTCAGAGCCTAGATAGATGTTGAGAGAGTTTCAGTTCCAATTTTACTGAGCTTGCACTGGGCAAATCTCTTTCTGCCTTCTGCGGAGAGATCATCTTTACTAAGAAGTGACTATTTCTGATTTCTGAGTTTCCGAAAAGCAAATCCCTCTTGTTCTTAGTCAGTCTTCGTGTAATGTGGAGTGCGTATCTCAGCTTGGAGAGTGTGATCTTGGGTCACACTGGACACAGTGGCTGGGTGATGTTCAGCCCTTCCTCACCAGGGTGGAAGCAAGCAGGGAGGGAGGAGCTGTTACTCTGGGGGTGAAGGATGGACTTCCATCTCATGATCTGATGGAGCAAGGTGTCTTCTGCTCCAGCATGAGCTAAAGGAGTGGTGGGGGGATAAAATCAAAGAGGCTTCAAGACTTTTTACTGCTTCTGTGCTTGTGCAGATGTTCTCTTCAAGCCCTGGGGCAGCACCGCAGTCTGAGCCGCAGCACTCTGTTCCAGCTATCACTCTGATGCCAGTATTGCACTGGCTCATCTCACCTGACACTCTGTGGCTGGGAGGATCAGCCAGGTAGAGGATATAGAGTGGTAGCACTAACAAGGTTTCCAAAAAAGGACCCACCCTGCTATCCCTTGTCTTGGACTAGTGGCCAGTGACTAGACTCCCTGAGATTAGCGTGTGCATAATGACTGTCTTGCTCAGTGGCTGTGCTAATCCCTGTGTGCTGGTGGGTCAGCCAGGTCTGAGAGGGGCTAACGTGGATATCATTAAATGTGTTCCAGGCCCACTTGCCATTTGCAGTGATCGGGAGTACGGAGGAGCTGAAAATAGGAAACAAAATGATGAAAGCTCGTCAGTACCCTTGGGGCACAGTGCAGGGTGAGTTGAGCCCTGGGATTTTCATGGCATGAATGGTGACACTTGTGCAAGAAGGCAGTGGGCTTTCATAAAAGGAGCAAGGGCCTGCTGGCCTTGATTATCCATGGGGAATTATCCTTTGTTAAATCCTTGTGTCAGGCCTACAGTGCCAGTTTTCTCTGCTTGGAAGGGCTGTTAAACCTGTTGGAGGAGTAGACAAGTGGGGAATGTGGGAAGAGATCGTAGTTTCTGTCCCATTTTCCTCCTTACCATGTCTTCTTACAGTGGAGAATGAAGCTCACTGTGACTTTGTGAAGCTGCGGGAGATGCTGATCCGCGTGAACATGGAAGACCTTCGTGAGCAGACCCACACACGCCACTATGAGCTCTACAGGCGATGTAAACTGGAAGAGATGGGTTTCAAGGACACTGATCCGGACAGCAAACCGTTCAGGTGAGATCTCTGGAGGAGACAGGAGAGCTTGAGAGAGGCATTGTTGGATGCGCTGTGTGCTTGTGTGTGTGTGTCCTTGGGGGAGCACGGAAAGAACCAATGCAGCAAGAAAAACTGCCAGGTCAGATAAATCCAGCCTTCAGCAAAGGTCTGACTGAGAGAAGGTGAAAATACAGGGAGGGTGTGCAGGACTGACTGTGAATCTGCAAGTATGGGAGTAGAAATGTCTGCGCTGCAGAGAGACAGCAGTGTTCCTCTGAACTAGTATTTGTTGCCAGCTGGTCTCTTTGAATTGCCCAGCATTCAACATACAGAAAAGTGCCAAAAAGCATTGGATAAAGAAGACCTTGGGTACACGTGAATGAGTGAGTAGCAAACGTGTTGTCGGCAAAGGAATAGTCATGGTGAGGGCCTGATTTCAGAGGGTCAGGGAAAGCAGTTTGTCCCAAGTCTTATCACTGGACTTTCCTTCCTTTTCAGCTTACAAGAAACTTACGAAGCCAAAAGAAACGAGTTTCTGGGAGAACTGCAGAAAAAGGAAGAGGCAATGAGGCAGATGTTTGTCCAGAGGGTCAAGGAAAAAGAAGCAGAGCTGAAGGAGGCTGAAAAAGAGGTAAAGACTGCAGTACTTGTGTCTTCATGGTTGTGAGTGATAGATTCACTCCGAAGTAGGTAGTTGCTGCCAAAGCACTTTCTGCAGAGTGTAGTTTAGGACTTTCTTTCCAAGAAGTCTAAGGTTTAACTTGGATGGGGATGTTAAGGTGTTCAGTCTGTAGGACAAAACTGAATCACAGTGATTGTTGTGTACAACTTACTGCACCAGGAAAGGGCCAGAGTCTTGATTCTGATGGAGAGGTGCAGTGTGGTAAAAGTCAAGGAGAGAAGCAGCCCTTGAGGTGAACTTGTTTTACAAAAAATACACCCATACATTTCTTAGCATTGTGAAAAATCCATTAATTTACTGGCCTTTAAAGAGGACTAAGGCAGAGACCCCTGGAGATGGATTAGAGGGGTTTTTTTACACTTATGCTCGCCCAATCCTCTGTTCTTAGTCTGCACGATGATGCATTACTAGAACACTGCTTGTAAGTTCTTGTGGAAGGAGGCTGTTCCCTGCCCTTTGTCTGGGCACTGGCAGTTCAGGAGCTAGAATTGATGTGGAGACCCATGGAGAGTCACAGATTCAGATCTCAAGGGATCCTTCCATCTTCCTGTTTTCCTGTGAACAGAATATCTGGTGGTGCTGCATCCTGCTCACCTCTCTCCTTTACCTTTAGCTGCATGAAAAGTTTGATCGCCTGAAGAAATTGCATCAGGATGAAAAGAAGAAGCTAGAGGATAAGAAGAAGTCTCTGGATGATGAAGTAAATGCATTTAAACAAAGGAAGACAGCAGCTGAATTGCTTCAGTCACAGGCTCAGCAGGCTGGAGGATCGCAAACTCTTAAAAGGGATAAGGAAAGGAAAAAGTAAGTTGCTAACCCAGAGGTATTTGCTTTTTGGTAATGCTTCTCCTTTACTATTTTTCTGGGTGTTCGTATCTCCCTCCTAACACAGCCAGTCCTTATCAGGGGAAGGTTTGCAGCCAGATTTAATCCCTGGTAAGGCTGAGCAGTATCTGGAAGCATGTAACGTTTGCTGTCATCCTGAAGAGCAGGGAGCAGTACTAACCTCCCTCTTCGCCTTCTGACAGCATGGGAGAGGATGAACTTGTTTTTATTCCCCAAGATTCCCTGCTCCTCCCTTGGTCTCTCAGTGCTTGTAAAGAAGTGGAACCATACTAGCTGCCAAGGCTAGGGTGTGGGTAGCAAGGATGTCCCATTATTCTCAGAGAGGAGCATGTTCTCACTCAGGTTCTTACTTGTTTAGGTTGAGAAGATTGTGGAAATTATTCAGGGAGACTAACAGTCTTGAATTCTGGAATCTGCAGAATGTAAGACTGCAAAATGAGGGGACAGGTCACAGCACCTTGTTAGCACTAGCACTCTTCTCCCATCCTAAATCAGTTTTTTGACCTCCACAGAACCAGTGGGAGATACTGCATGGCTGTAGCAGGGGTTCCCCATGCCAGGGACTGGTGTGACAGGATCCAGCCCCTCATCAGGGTCTGGGATCTGGGCTGGCTGTCTGCAGTGCCTGTGCCAGGCTCCTGAAGCTCTGCAGTTGCTCAAGAACAACCAGCTGTACAGTGAAACAGATCTCCCAGTTCTCCCAGCACTGAGCAGTTCCCTTCCTTCTCACTGTGGTACATTTCCCAAATAGAGTGCTGTGCCACCTGTGCAGGTGTGCAGAGAGTGGTGTGCAGACAAACAGGGGTCTGGTTTTGTACCACTGCCATAATCCCCCCTCTTCACGGTCCTGGGGCAATCCTTGCCTGCACTATGCAGTCTTAAGTACATGGAGAAGTGCTATTGAATTGGACAATATGGGGCGTGCCCAAAGTGCTGACAGCACTGTTTGTCAGGGAAAAAGCCTACGACTGTTAAGCTTGGGATCAAATGAGACAGAGGAGGAAAGACCCAATTACAAGAACGAGATCCTGGTTTAGTCTTAGTTTAGAGCTGAAGCTGCTTCAACATGAACATTCTTTTGCGATGAGCAATTAGTGCTGCCCTTTTCTCACTCGCCCATTCCTTTTTCCACTGCCTATTTTGATTTGTTCATTTGAATTACCTTCAGGGGGTTTTAATATCTTTTCATACTGAGGAGTCTGAGACTGACTGGGGACAGACTTCTCTGCCCAGCCTGGACTGTGTGAGGAATACCCAACTGAGTTCTTTCATGCTTAGAGCCCTTAGACATCTGCTCACTCAGGACTGCAGATTTCAGCCTTGAGATCAGTCAGGGTCAGGAATGCAGAAAAGAGAGGGAACAGCCCTGTAGTATCAGCAATTAGTTGCTGTGGCCCAAGTCACACTCTTGGTCCTTGAAGTGGTTCTCGTCTCAGAACATCTCTATGACACCCAGCATGTTGATATGGAAAAGCTTTGGTAGTGTCCTTGTCAGTTAAGGGCACAGAAAACGCTATGACAGAGATAGGTCAGTGCTTCAGTAAGGCTTGGGAAGATAATAGGGAGCCTCTTTCGCCTCCGGAAAAATTGCTGTGCTAGAAATGGTGCTGCTTTCTTTGCTCTGTAACTTCTCTGATTGTCCTTAATAATGGATTTCAGTATTTAGATCATAAATTTTCTTAACAATCCATGAATTTTGCAAGCTGGAGCTTAATTGTAGCTTGTTTACTACTGGCTGGCAGTACAATAGCCCTTTTCTTTCACAGGTGACTTGTTTGAACCCAAGCTCTGTAATTTGCACTAATCATGACTCAGTTGATTTTTTTGTTGTTGTTGTTACATCATTATCATCATTATTAGCTCTTACATGTGTGCTGTTTTACAGTTAGCTGCTGTTTGGCTGCATGGTGCATGAGGCACATTGTCCTGGTAAGCGTCATTAACTAATAGAGCCTCACAGTGGGATCAGTTACCTTTCCTGAAAAAGCAGACCATGTGCAAGTCCTGAAGCTTATAAGTATTATCTCTGTCTTCCTCTGCTTTCACCCCCACTATATGTGCTCTATCAGTCTCTCTCTATATGTGCAGTTGTAGAAAAAGTATGTAATTGTCTTTAAAGATTCTGAAAAGTTAAATTCAGAGACTCAGGATATGGAACATAGAAAAATAAGGATTACGTCCTCTTCCTTTTAAATCTTCCCAGCACTTCATTAGCTCTGTTCTCTTTATTCCATCTCTCTTAAAAATAAATTATATTCTTTAATCACACAGGCCACATTGATACTATGGCGACAATTGCTATGGAGATGTGGTGCTGATGATACAGCCCAGCTAGCCATGAAAACGTCTCTCTCTTTCCTTTCTCCTCCTTCCCTCCCACTCCTCCAAGTTGTAATGTTAACTTGTGGTTACAGTGAAGGTGAAGGTAGATGCAAGACTAGTTTCTATAATCCTCATTAGGGTTATTAGTTAAACTGCTAATGACAGTGGTCTACTTACAGCTAGGTTGAGTGGGTTTAATTGAGTGTTTTTAATTTGCTGATGATTCTCTGGTGAGAGGAAAAAGAAACCTCCCACAGGAATGTCTTGCTTCTTGACAGAGCAGCAATACTCATTATCCAAGGTGGCAAGCATGACAGTGCCCCAGGCTGAGGTGCACAGGCCTCTCAGAGAAGAGACCTGTTGAAATAAACCATAAAACACCCTAAAAACTCATCCTTGAGTCCACCCTTCCCTGCAGACAAAGCTAAGGCTTACATTCTCTCTTGGATAGTCCAAACTAAATTATGGTCTACCCTTAAACTGGTAGAAGCTGATTCCAGGATTCCTTCCCTCTTAGCTCCACCAAGGGAAAGGGAAAAGCAAGTAAACATTATGCTGTCAGTGAGAGGCATTTGAATGTAATTTAAATGGGACCTTCCACTTAACAGAAGAGCTTCAGAAGGGTCTTGCACTGACTCGAACTGGCGCTTGCAGTCATCTTGAGCTGTCCAGTTGAATGCATGTCTCTGCTGCCAACGGTAACTGTAGAACAATGAAAAGAACAATTCTCTGCTTATCAGGCTCTGAATGTGGAAAAATAAGCTCAAAGAATAACAGTGTTCATTCTGGTGCTGAGTACGAAGGCACAGCTAAAGTGCAGTTAGAGTGAACACTACTGATTTTTGTTAGTTTTGGATTGCTTTTGGCAGTCCTCATAACTGTACACTGTTGTGTGCTGGGCTTTGAATCAAATGAAGTTCTTTGTTCCCACTACACAAATGCAGACAGTGCCTTTTTCAATGGGCATTTGTCATTGCTAAATTAAATATGTATATGTGGTACTTTTCCAGGATTTAGAAAAACACTCTCCATATTGATCCATAAAGTGTTGCAGGGCTTCCCTGTTTTGCAAGGATACAAATAAGTCACAGTTGATGAGTCCTGTAGCTTGCAAACCTGTGAAAGGATTGTTTTAGAAAATAAATTTGGTTCATCCCACTGCTGAGTGTGTGTGTGCCTCTGCATAAAGCATGTTTTGTAGTCAGATTAAACCTTATTAACACTTAGCAACATTTTATTTTTTGTGTGTGTGTGCGCATTAGGAAAATTTGTGGTTTTATTTTGGTTTTTTGTCATTAATCCATAAAACCATTAACCTGCCTTTTTCTTTCATTTTCAGTTCGGGTTTCCTGTAGAACCTTTCCCTTGGCCCCAGAGGCAAATGCCCCACCCTCGGCTGTGCCATTGTGCCTGTTTGCTCACCTTTCCCATTGCTCCCCTCCCGGGTCCGGGGTTAAACCAGAGCTCTCGGCTGCTGGGCTTGTTCTTGTGAGGGACCCTGCTGGCCAGAGGGGCTGTGCCAGGTTCCCCTGCCCCTTGGGCAGCAGCAGGATGCCCAGTGCTCCCCTCTCCCATTGCTCGGCTTTTCCCCACTCCGTGCTGTCGGAGCTGCTTGGGGGGTGCATTTAGCTCCTGCTGTGGGTGCTGCCGTGGGGTAGGGTGTGCTGTCTCCAGAGCCTGGCTGTCCTCTCCCCACGTTAATTTGCTGTTCCTAAGCCCTCATTACCCCCTGTGCTGCCACGTGTGACTCAAATAACTTTCAAGGACTTTTTGCAAAACTTGACGTCCTCACGGCCATGGGCCTGAGTCCAAACCTCTAGTTCCCAGGCTTGAGGAAATCTCAAATTTGGATCCATGGTTTGCAACTAAGTGTTCTCTGAATGCTGCAGGGGTCGTGAAGGATCTCTTGCCTTGTCTCCCTCTCGGTGTGCTGACCTGGATGCACATCCTGGATCCAATCTCAGGGAAAGCTGGTCACCTTGCTGTACATATCAGTGTTTCTGAAGAAAGACGATGCTGTTTCATTGACTTTCTTCTCAGTGATTCCAACAATTTCTGGTTTTAATGCAAAAAAAGACTACCTTTATTTTTTTTTTGTCTGGCATCTCTTTAGAACTGTACAGATGTTGACAGGGTTCTTCTCATATTTTCTATTCAGCAAAAGCCTTGTTTTTACTGCAAGATTTGCACTAAAAAGGAGGATGTTTTGCTCGCTGGGCCAGGAGTTCACTCTGGCCGAGTGCGACTGTGGTTTGCCTGCAAGTGTCTTCTCTGTGTGTTTCTGGCTGAGTTTTGTTTTTAAATAAAGAGTTCGTTGGACAGTGAATTCTGGTTAACATTTACTTCTTTTGTTTTTTGTTTTCTTTGCCCTTCTTTTACAGTAACCCATGGCTCTGTACTGAGTAATTACCCCTGAATAAAACGGCCTGGAATGGACCTTCATTTACTTGTTAAATCGGAGGGTCTAATAAAATGTGACAGCATTTCAGCTGTGACCTTTCCAGGGTGTTATCTTTGCTCTCTATGTCCTCGTTGTGATTCTGTCTTTACTATGTACTGGTGGTTATTGCTTTTATTAAACAATGTAAAATTAGTCATAACAAGATTCTGGATGCTACAACTTTAAATCCTGCCATATTTTTTCCCTACAATTAATGGATTCCCCTTTTTCCTGGTCTCATTCCACCCAGCTAAATAAGGGAAATGGAAATAAGTTCTGTGAGTTACTTTTGCTGGCGAAATAACAAAGCAGTTTAAATGTATTTATTGATGACATTAAAATGACAACACTATCTTAGTTTAATTATCATGTCGTTTAGAGCTAAAACATTTTCTCATTATATTTGGTCTCTTTTCTTGTTATATTTGGTGTCATTTTCATGACATCATCTGTCTTTTTTCATTTGCTTTTTTTTTTTCTTTTGCTAATCCATGCTGTCTGAAGACTAGCATGTAAATCCCCGTTTCCATTTCAAACTTGCTTGTTGAGGCCCTGATCCTTCAGCCGCGCTGTGGGCAGGCTCAGTGCTCTGTATGTGGTGAATCCACACGTCCTGCCCCTGCTGAAAGATGAGATGCGTGCTGCCAGACCCCTCCACAAAACCCCTCCAGATCCTGGCCTTTTTGTTGATAAGCACACCTCAGGCCTCGCCCTGACAGGTGATGTTGTTCAGTGCCAGCTGCTGCTGGGAGTTTCACCTGAGCAGTGCTCTGGGTGCTGCCACAGGCTCAGGAGCAGTTTCAGCACAGGGTCAGCCTGGCTCCTGCTCCCAGCAGCAGCCCCACATCAAACCATGCCCTGGCCTCCGCTCCCAGCAGTCAGGGCAGTCCAAACTCTTGCTTGCAGTGGATTTTCTCAGGTATTCTGTTTCACCATAAATGCAGTTTTATTTCCCACAGAGCTCTTGCATTGCTTTCTGGTTTGTTTGGGATTTTTTTAGCAAGTTAAAGTAATTTTAATATTTTCTTCTTTCTCTACTTTTGAATGTTACCCTGCTCCCAAAACCAATCAATACTAATCTGTCAATGATTATATGCTAAAAGGACAATTGAATATGGCTTTTTTTACCACACTGCAAGTCACTGTCTGTTCTTCCTGATAATTTGCCTTATTAGAATGGTTATTTAAAGTTATGTGAAATCTTTTAAAAGACTTTAAAGAAAAAAAGGTTTTTACTTGTGCGATTTCCCTGAAGTACTTGACGTACCACAAGGAGGTTCCATCTCTCCTCTGTCAGCTGTTTCCATGTTGCATCTCTTCTTCTTGCTTTTTGAATGTCTTTCTCTTTTTTTGCTAATCTTCTGTTTTTTCTCTTTTTTCCCCTTTTCTCTCTCTGTAGCTTTTTTTAATCTGTCTTCGCCAGCTGCACTGTGTCTGAGGGAGAAGACTGCCACTTCTAGAAGAGTTTAAGGGTCTTACGTCTGGGGAGGGGGGAATAAATCTTCAGTGTTAGTGTCTTGGAAAGAAGCTCTTTTACCGACTTGCATGATACCTAAAATTGAAGTGTCTTGTAATTTGTGTGACAAGACAGGGTGATGAGGGGGGAACCGATGACCTGGAATTTTGAAGGGCGACAGAAATGTGATGTTGGGACTAATAATGTAGCGAATACATTTTCAAATGTTGTTATGGGCCTATGTTTTTTCTAATGTTGTCTTTAATAATATAAATGTCACAGGCTTCCCTGAGGTGTGAAGCCTAAGGAATATTTTCAATAATGCTATTGTTTGATTGGTTTTGGAAACCGTGCATTCAGAGTCAAAGGAAATACAAACATGGTGCAACTTGCTCTGTTGGCAGCCACGAAATATTTAATTTTATCAAAGAAATAAAGTAAGAACTGTGTGTTCTCACTGGTGTCCTCCTGTGTCTCACCACCCTGTTAAAAGAGCCCCATTGGCTGGTGGACGTGAGTCAAGTAGTACTTTCGTTTTCCTAACTCCACCTCCTCTTGTTCTTCAAAGTTCGGAGGAGCTGGCAGAGCGGGGAGAGGCGGTGCGGGGCTGCTCTGAGGATAAACGCCGTGCCCGCCGGGTTTATCCATGCGCGGGTGCAGCCCCGGCGGTGCTCGCCGCTCCGTGCCGCCCTGCCCTGCCCTGCCCTGCCCTGCCACGCCCCGCATGCTCCCGAGCCGCCGCCCCACGCCGCTCCTGTTTCCTTTTTACCGTGGAAGTGCGCGAAAGCGGCACCGCGTTCTGTATTTACACGGCAAACACTGAGGAACCAGCACTGTTCCGCCTGCTACCTTTCTAACTTTCATGTAAATTTTAAATAAAAAACACGAAAGCCAGCGCGGCTGCTGTGGTGTGTGTATGTGTGCTGCTCGCGGGCCCGGCGGTGCGGACCGCTCCGGACGGTCCCGGGGAAGCTGAAGCCCGGTGAGGGCGGCGGTTCCCGGCCCCGGGCAGCGCGTCCCCGCGGGCAGGGCCGCCCTTGCGGCAACCGCGGCTGTTCGGCAAGGCCTGGGGCAGGGTCGGGCCCCGGGGANCCCGCAGGGAGCCGCGGCCTGGGCCACACGTGGGGCCTGGTCCCGCCGTACGCGCCCGGGCCCGGTGGGTCCGCGCCCCCGGCGGGGTTCGGCCCCGCGGCCTTTGCCCACCATGCCGCCGCCGGCCGAGCCGCAGCCGGAGGCGGTGCCCGAGCCGGTGCTGGAACAGTGGCGGCAGTACAACGAGACCGACCGGCAATGGGCGCTGCGCCGCCGCTTCATCCTCCGCCACCTCCCCGCGTACCCCGGCGCCGCCATCGACCAGCTGCTGGCGCTCTCCGTGCTCTGGACCAACCACGTCTTCATGGGCTGCAGGTGAGGCCCAGGGGACACGCGGGGCGCCGGGCCCGGCGCTCGCTGTCAGCCGGGGGTGCTCCGCAGGACGGCGGGGGCCGGGGGGCTCCGTGGGACGACCCGTGCTGCGGGAGGGGGTCAGGGTGGAAGTTTGAAGCCGGGACGGGAGCCCCCGCCGGGAGGAGGGGCACGGGCTCCCGTCGTGGCCAAATTTCGGCCCCAGATGCGTTTTAGAAAATAGCCGCGGAAGAGCTGGGATGAAAGGGGCTGATGCAAGAGAACTTCTGTCCCTGTCCAGTTTTGTTTGCCGGAATATGCCGGTGTTTGTATGCGGAGGAAAGCAAGCCACTGGAAAAGTTTATATGTGTTTTGAAAGTAGTTCTTATGTCCCGCCCCCAGCACTCGTTAAGCTTGTGGTGCTGTGCTGTGTCATTTAGATGAGGAGAGAGTTTGCCTCTGAGCACAAAGCAGCCCGTACGGTCCCCTGAACGCTCAGCTTTTCTGGGAGAAATAGGCGTGGAGAATGGAGGGGTATCCTTTCATCCAGCCGTACCGTCCATAGCCAGGTTGTGGAGATCGGCAGAAACGTCACCCACGTTCCACTGACACCGTTGATGATGTGATTGTTTTTAACTGGACGGAAAGACGGAAGCAGTTGCTTAACAACCAACTTCTGCGAACTGTGCAGAACAGAGGACAGAGGAGCTTGTGAGCATTGATGGCACACAGATGGACTTTAAATAATGTTCCATCCCGGAGCCTTGTGGGGGAATACTTTGTGTCATCTCTACAGAGCAAAATTAATATCTTTAAATACAGGTCTACCTGTTTCCTTTTTTTATTTTTTGCTGGGTCAAGTACTAAACTGTTCTGGTCTGCAAGCACCAAAATTTAACATAGATTAAAAATAGTTTCAAATTCCAAAGCTTGAGCAATATGTTAAAATTGAGAATGTCTTCTTCATATACAGTCTGTGTGGTCCATCTTAATGTGTTTGTGTGCTGTCTTAATGGGGGACCTTCTTTGTGCCAGGGCTTTTGGGAATGGTGCAATAAACAGTTACAGGATGCTGGTAATAGAAGTGAACAACTGTGTGGGAAGGTTCCAAATCCCAAAAACTGATGCAGTTTAAGCCTGTCCGTGCACATCCTTTCTGTGATGGACTCCTTCTCCTGCAGCTCCCAGGGAAGATGAGATTTGGGTAGGATGCAGTCTGGAGCTATTGTAGTGAGGATGTTTCCCCAGAGCTGGTGTGCCTGGCTGGGAGCACTGCACAGGAACATACTGTACTGTTAAAATAATTCTAGCTTTACTTACAGTTGCCTGGGGAAGGAAGGTACCAGCAGCGTTCCCCGGAACTGCCTTTTGCTGTTTAGGAAGAGCTGTTGTTGATTGATCAAGTAAAGAGCTTCAAAGTTTGAGGGATTTTTGTTGTTTTCTCTTAAGTTTGTTGATTGGTGTTTGGTTTGGGGTTTTGTTTTGTTTTCCTAGTGCTGATTTCTTACCAGCTGAAGACAGCCTGTTTGGCAGAGTAGCTCAGCTGGTTAGAGCAGGGTGCTGATAATGACAGTGTTGTGGGTTCAGTCCCTGTATGGGCCATTCACTCAAGGCTTGCACTCGGTAATCCTTGTGGGTCCCTTCCGACTCAGACTGTTCTGTGGTTCTGTGAAGAACAGATCAGAGTCTTTGCTATGAAATCTGTGTGAGTGTTCTGCTGGGAGATGATGTGGAGAGCGTCCAGAAGGCTTAGAAAACATGGTCTGTGATGAAGGGGTTAAGTAAAAGGCTTCATTTAGTTTAGGCGTGGATGACGGAAGGTGCTCCTATTCCCAGATACGTTAAAGGTGGCTGAGAATGGGGGCAGTGGTGCAGGAAAGCATTATGCTCCAGAGCCACAAGGATCAGGTTAAGGGATAGCCTATTAAAGTCGCAGCAGGGAGACTTCAGTTGGGTCCTGGAGGCACCAGGTTTCTCTGGCCAGATTTGACAAACACATGTTGGGACTGGTTGATCTCCTCCCCACCCCCAGCAGAAATATGAGCCCCAAAGGTCTCCATCCTTTGTGAAGAATGACAGGTGTCAAATCTGACACTGTTCTTGCACCCTGCCGGAAAGGGACATTGTCCATCACAGGTAATGTCATCTTGTCCCTGTAAGCCAGAGAGAGAAACAGATTCCCGCTCCTCTCCCCTTTGGCTGCGGGAGTATGAGGGTATGTCTTGGTCTGAACGGCAAGTGTCTGCCAGGGAACGCGGGAACCTCCCTTGGAATGGAAAAATATAACCCCCTTCCATCTGAATTATTGTAACTTTGAAATGATGGGGTTTTCAGGCAAAGATACGGGAAAAGGAATAGCAGTTCTTTACTGGTGTGTATCTGTATAACAAAGCAAGCAAACAACACCGGCAGCACCAACAACCAGAGCCACAAACCCAGTGACAGCCACAGCCACAACCCCAGTGACAGCACCA
>VZTG01006419.1:439112-459562 GCA_013397845.1 Melanocharis versteri
GTGGAGAATGGAGGGGTATCCTTTCATCCAGCCGTACCGTCCATAGCCAGGTTGTGGAGATCGGCAGAAACGTCACCCACGTTCCACTGACACCGTTGATGATGTGATTGTTTTTAACTGGACGGAAAGACGGAAGCAGTTGCTTAACAACCAACTTCTGCGAACTGTGCAGAACAGAGGACAGAGGAGCTTGTGAGCATTGATGGCACACAGATGGACTTTAAATAATGTTCCATCCCGGAGCCTTGTGGGGGAATACTTTGTGTCATCTCTACAGAGCAAAATTAATATCTTTAAATACAGGTCTACCTGTTTCCTTTTTTTATTTTTTGCTGGGTCAAGTACTAAACTGTTCTGGTCTGCAAGCACCAAAATTTAACATAGATTAAAAATAGTTTCAAATTCCAAAGCTTGAGCAATATGTTAAAATTGAGAATGTCTTCTTCATATACAGTCTGTGTGGTCCATCTTAATGTGTTTGTGTGCTGTCTTAATGGGGGACCTTCTTTGTGCCAGGGCTTTTGGGAATGGTGCAATAAACAGTTACAGGATGCTGGTAATAGAAGTGAACAACTGTGTGGGAAGGTTCCAAATCCCAAAAACTGATGCAGTTTAAGCCTGTCCGTGCACATCCTTTCTGTGATGGACTCCTTCTCCTGCAGCTCCCAGGGAAGATGAGATTTGGGTAGGATGCAGTCTGGAGCTATTGTAGTGAGGATGTTTCCCCAGAGCTGGTGTGCCTGGCTGGGAGCACTGCACAGGAACATACTGTACTGTTAAAATAATTCTAGCTTTACTTACAGTTGCCTGGGGAAGGAAGGTACCAGCAGCGTTCCCCGGAACTGCCTTTTGCTGTTTAGGAAGAGCTGTTGTTGATTGATCAAGTAAAGAGCTTCAAAGTTTGAGGGATTTTTGTTGTTTTCTCTTAAGTTTGTTGATTGGTGTTTGGTTTGGGGTTTTGTTTTGTTTTCCTAGTGCTGATTTCTTACCAGCTGAAGACAGCCTGTTTGGCAGAGTAGCTCAGCTGGTTAGAGCAGGGTGCTGATAATGACAGTGTTGTGGGTTCAGTCCCTGTATGGGCCATTCACTCAAGGCTTGCACTCGGTAATCCTTGTGGGTCCCTTCCGACTCAGACTGTTCTGTGGTTCTGTGAAGAACAGATCAGAGTCTTTGCTATGAAATCTGTGTGAGTGTTCTGCTGGGAGATGATGTGGAGAGCGTCCAGAAGGCTTAGAAAACATGGTCTGTGATGAAGGGGTTAAGTAAAAGGCTTCATTTAGTTTAGGCGTGGATGACGGAAGGTGCTCCTATTCCCAGATACGTTAAAGGTGGCTGAGAATGGGGGCAGTGGTGCAGGAAAGCATTATGCTCCAGAGCCACAAGGATCAGGTTTAGGGATAGCCTATTAAAGTCGCAGCAGGGAGACTTCAGTTGGGTCCTGGATGCACCATGTTTCTCTGGCCAGATTTGACAAACACATGTTGGGACTGGTTGATCTCCTCCCCACCCCCAGCAGAAATATGAGCCCCAAAGGTCTCCATCCTTTGTGAAGAATGACAGGTGTCAAATCTGACACTGTTCTTGCACCCTGCCGGAAAGGGACATTGTCCATCACAGGTAATGTCATCTTGTCCCTGTAAGCCAGAGAGAGAAACAGATTCCTGCTCCTCTCCCCTTTGGCTGCGGGAGTATGAGGGTATGTCTTGGTCTGAACGGCAAGTGTCTGCCAGGGAACGCGGGAACCTCCCTTGGAATGGAAAAATATAACCCCCTTCCATCTGAATTATTGTAACTTTGAAATGATGGGGTTTTCAGGCAAAGATACGGGAAAAGGAATAGCAGTTCTTTACTGGTGTGTATCTGTATAACAAAGCAAGCAAACAACACCGGCAGCACCAACAACCAGAGCCACAAACCCAGTGACAGCCACAGCCACAACCCCAGTGACAGCACCANTGCCCCTCTGCATGGCGAAATGGGCTGCAGCAGGAACCTCAGAGCGGTGGCTGGAACAGCAGAGACGGGCACACCCCGGGGTGGCAAACAAAATGTAGCAGAAACTCCTCAGCTGTAGCAGCAGCCGCGGGGTGTCCTGGTGTGCAGGGGATGCTGAGTTAAGGTGTAGTGAAGAAGCCAGAGGCAGCGGCAGAAAGCAGCGGGGCTGGGCAGCGGCAGCCGGGTTTCTGCAAGCAGCTGCCACACGCAGCCAGGGAGATGTGCCCTCTGGGAAGGGGGAGGGAGTCGGAGTCCCGGTTTTTTTCCCCCAAGGCACCCGAGTAGATGGTGAGGGTCCTTTCCAGTGCGATCAGGTGTTAGTAAGGTCCCAGTTCAATGGCCACTCTTACGAGCAGAGGCTCACCCACGGCAGGAGGAGCAGTACAGGGCTGGACTCCGTGGTGGCAGAGAATTCTCCCAGCAGGAAGGAACAGCTCAACTGTCCTCATCTGATGCTGACAGCGAGAGGAGCTGAGCCCAGCCCCTCATCCCCTGGCCAAAATCTCGTGGTATCTTTGGTGTTCCAAAGAGAAAGCCAGCTGCACATTTCCCCCACCTTGGCCATTTCTTCTGTCTCTCTTAAGTACCGGTCGTTATTGTCTCTTAGTAACAGAGGGGACAAAATTCCATGAGAGAAAGAAACAAAAGGAAAAATCCTAATCCCCAACAGGGTATCACCACTATCTCACCTCCTTTTGATCCCTCCTGGAATTTTCTTTCCGTTCCACTGCCTTTGATGAGGGCCGAGCTGTGCTGGTGAAGCAGGGACTGCAGTAGTCTGTGCTCGGGAGTTCTCACCCAAGAATTTATATGGATCTAATTTCTGCCTGGCCCTCTAAATCAGGAGCAGGAAGAGCCTTTCTTGAGTGGAGGTTGAGTAGATTTTCAGAGCCCTTGGAACAGCAGTATTTAGAAGCTGGTGCAAATTACTGCAGCCCTGGCTGTTGGGACAGCTGTGGGCACCTGTCTGTGGGCAGTGCCCTGATGCTTTCTGGCTTTGGAAGGTGAGCATACCTTGGAACAGGTGCAGCATTGCTCTTCCTCCTTTCTCAACCATGGTGTGAAGCTGTCAGAGGCTGGTGTCAGGCTGTGTTTGTAGGCTCTCCTTGGATAGAAAGGTTTGGGGTTTTTTTCCTGTTTAGCCTCAGCGTGCAAATGGCTCGAAATCATGTGAGGGATCCCCAGAGCAATGGAAAACTGAGCTGGTGGGAGATGTAAGGCCGAGAGGGGTGGGACGGGGCTGTGCCGTGCACATCCTGCCTGTGTGGAACTGTGGGTGATGCAGCAGGGTCGGGGTTTGCTCAGAGCTTGTCACAGCCACCTCACCTCTGTCGTGGTTCAGGAACCTAGAACATTTCAGTTACAGCACCCAGCTAGAATTTAGTTTGGCTTTTTAAAAAGTGGTCGATGAAGGCTGAGTAGTGCCTTTGTCACCTGACATGGCAGTTGCAGTGTTGATGACGTGCAGGCTCTGGCTGCTGCCCCACACAGGACTCCAGTGCCAGTCTGAGCTCCTATGTTTGATTCACTGAAGCTGCTGCTCCTCCTTCACACCCCAGTGTTCATTAGTGCTCCTGGCAGCTCTGCCAAATACTGTATTTTGTCAGATAATGTATTTAAACTTCAGTTTAGATCACTGTCAGTGGGGTGGCTGCATGGTTTAATCAGAAATGGGTTCATGCAGAGCCAGGTCAGCTGGTATGTGGCCGTGTGCCCGTGCCAGACCAGCTGTGGCAGGGGGACAGTGGTCAGTGCTGTGCTCTGCTCCAGCAGAATCAGGGGAGCATCTCCCTTGCACCAGCTGCTGTGTCTCAGGCAGCTTTAGTTCTTGTTGTACATAATAAAAGCTTGTGTGTGCGCGTGTGCTGCCCCGTGGGGCCGGCTCTGAGGTGTTTTGCTGTTGAACCCACACAGATACGGCATGCAGGTCATGGAGAAGGTTCTCAAGATGGCTGAAGGCATCGACATTGGGGAAACGAGGTCATATGAGTTGGTCCCCAGCAGGAAGCTAAAGAGATACCGCTCTCCATCGGACAGTGAGTACATCTGCCTGTGTTAGAGATAATGGAGATAATGACCCCTTCCCTGTCCCCGTTTGGTGGGCATCACTGGGAGCATGGGGACGCTGGTGTGCCACGGGGCCGCCTCCGGGACAGCTGGCACAGCAAACTGGAGAGAAGTGCCCCCTCCTCTGCCGTGTGCGTGATTCACACAGAGTTCTATCTTTGCTTAAGAAAATACCATTTTTCATTTCAACTATCAGGTAATTGGTTTCCCCTAGGGATGGTGTCTGGAATCGAATACCTGCCTGGCTTTGCTGTGGTGAGGGGTGATGTTCTGACCCAAGGAAGGATTGTATATGTACATAGAGATATGGAGTTCAGCTCATTGATTTTGAGTTACAATCTGCTTGGAGCTTTGAGGAGATGGGAGTAGACACGATTTGTAGTTTTGGGGTTTTTTTCCCTCCCTGCTGGGCCTGGAAGAGTGCTGTATATGTCAGCCCAGTCCTGTGGTCTCAGGGATCAGTGTTCCAGCTGTAGCTTTTCCAGTGGAGGAAATACGGCAGGCAGAGAGAGGGCTGGCAGTTCGATGGCTCCGTCTGCTGGCTTATCCATGGCACCTTCAGAGCTGCCTGCCCTCCCTCTGGAGGGGGGTGGGAATTGTGCCCAGGTGCAGGCAGGCCCCTGGGTCAGTCAGCAGTGTGGCTGTGTGAGGCACAAATGGCCAGACAGCACAGGACCCCTCTGGACTTGGATAGAGTCTCTAGCTCTGCCAAAGTTACTTCCCTTACTTTGACAGCCAGCAATCTTTCTGTGCTTCCATGGGCCAGCTGCAAAACTGAGGAGATACTGCTCTTCTCCCGTGTTTTGTCTGTCACAGGCAGCAGCCCTGAGGGTTCTCCAGGACTTGTTGCACAGACAGCATAACGAGCTGTTCTGCTGCCAAGAGCCTTTAGGTGCTGCTGCAGTGCAACCATCAAAATACAAACAGAGAAATAAATGCAAACATTGCCATAATTCATCAGAACTGATGGGCAAAGGATTTAATGCATAAGAGCTTTGTCACCTGATTCCAGGACGAAGGAAGGGCTGTTTATGCTGTGTGCAGGTGGTGTTTTCACCTGCAGTGAGCAGAGATGGTGATGCCTGTGCTGTGGTGGTTGGTGTCTAGACAGTTGTACTGCCTGACCTACAGCAGGGCCACACATGTTGGCACTGGATTAGGCAGCATTTCCCAGCACTGAGCTGGCCTTTTGCTCCTCCGATGAAATTACACACGTGTACCACGTCAGCATGTGGGTGCTGAATCTTCCACAGGAGAAGTCTTGTGTAACCATCTCTTAGATGTAACATATTTGCTTGTCAGCTGCTTGATTCTCCCTTTCTGCAGTAGCTGTGCACGTCAGGATAGTCTGTCTCATTTGCATTTCTTCTGGTGAAGAAACAAGAGGTCTGTCAGTAATGGGGCCCTCAGCCACTGCAGCTGTCCCTTGAGGCTCGGGCAGATTTCTTCATGTTTGCTGCCTTTTGCCCAAAGCAATTACACTGAGAGAAAATGTGCTTCTATTGAGTCAGTAACAGCCCTGTGTGTTTTGGAAAGGAGGGTTTGGTACCACTGTGTTCTACCTCAGATGACAAAACCTGAAGATAAAGTAGTTTATCTGACATCATCCTGCAATCCTGCAACAGAGTCAGAGCTGAGGCCCTAGTCCTGCTCTGGTGTTCTGTCTTGTTGGCCGTAGTTCTACTTATTTTAGTAGATTTGAAGGGATGAACTTCAGAAATGACTGGATGGGTCAGTGGGCAATGCTGGAAGGCAGCATCGTGTAACTAAATATGTAGAGATTTTTGTGTGGTAGCTGTGAAGGTGGAAATACCACTGCAGTGACCTGCACAAGAATGATTGGTTGTCTTTGATGAATTGTGAATGTCTTTTGGAAGGAAATCTTTTAGGTTTTGGCTAAAGAGTGCAAATCGTGTGTTCAGAGCCTGCAGGCTCCTCTTGAAGATCACTTTCTGAAAACACTGTCTCCCTGTCATAGCACATATTGGTAATTGTGTAATTTTCTTCCATCTCATAGGTCCAGAGCCAGAAGAGGTTCCTGAGCCACCCAAAAAGGTGGTCCCCAAGTTCCGAGTGCGACCACGCTTTGAGCCCATACATTTTGTCACCAGCGCTGAGAAGGATGGCAAGAAGGACAATTCTCTGGATAACCAAATGCAGGAGGTGAACCAGGAGGCAAATACAAACAGCATGGCACAGCCAGCTGAAAACTGTAGAAATTCTTTTGTGAACGCACGAGACGTGGATCCCCAGTTCTCCAGCTCAGCTGGGCTTGGCTTTGCAGGCCCAGCAGCAGCAGCCAAGAAGGCTGTGAATAGTGTGGACTCTACCACAAGCAGCGCCTTGCAGGTTTCTGTTTCCCCTTCAACTGCCCCGTCTGCATCAGAGACTTTCCCTCCGTCAGCAATAATGCTGAAGCAGAGCTTTATGGAGAAACTGTCAGCAGCTGTCTGGAAAAATCTTACTAATCCAGATGCAAACACTGGGACAGATAAAATTAATTTCACGTATCTTTTGACACGTTCGATTCAGGCATGCAAGACAAACCCTGAATATATTTATGTTCCTCTGAAAGAGATCGCCCCTGCTGACCTCCCCAAGAGCAAGAAGCTCCTGACAGATGGCTTCGCTTGTGAGGTGCGATGTCAGAATGTCTACCTGGCCACCGGCTACGCCGGCAGCAAGAATGGATCCCGGGATCGAGCTGCGGAGCAGGCAGTGAAGCTGCTGAAGAAATCCGTGGAAGTTCGAGTCGTTCAGCGGAAGTTCAAGCACACCTACCATGAGGACCTGGTGGTGTGTGAGGCAGGTGTGTGTCGCCCAGATTTCCCTCCCGCTCTCAAACCTCATGAGGAGTTTGTAGTTGCCAACAGGGACTGTGTCCCAATGCAGCCTGGTACTGAATCCACGAAAGGTTCCACGAATGCTAACAAACACTGGACTAGTTTTGTCCTCACAGAGAATGCCAGCGATGCAATAGGAATACTTAACAATTCTGCCTCATATAACAAAATGTCTGTTGAATATAAGTATGAATTAATGCCCAACCGCTCGTGGCGTTGTCAGGTGTATCTCCAAGATCACTGCCTAGCCGAGGGGTTTGGCACAAAAAAGACCAGCAAGCACGCAGCAGCTGAGGAGGCACTGAAAATCCTGCAGAAGATGCAGTCAAATATAGCATCCCTCAAAGTGACCCAGGTGCAGAAAGTAGGCTGCTCATCGCGAGGCTCCGGGAGGAAGAAGGACCTGAAGGACCTGGTGATCTACGAGAACTCCAGTAACCCGGTGTGCACCCTGAACGACACTGCCCAGTTCAACAAGATGACGGTGGAGTACGTCTTTGAGAGGATGACAGGCATGCGATGGAAATGCAAGGTGATGCTTGAAGATGAATTCATCGCAGAAGCAGTTGGAGTGAAGAAATCTGTCAAGCATGAGGCAGCAGAGGAAGCCGTGAAAATCCTCAAAAAGACTCAGCCAACTGTTGTTAATAACCTGAAGAAAGGCACCGTTGAAGACGTCATCTCCAGAAATGAGATTCGGGGTCGATCAGCAGAAGAGGCTTTCAAACAGAAGATCAAAGAAGACAACATTGGGAACCAAATTTTAAGAAAGATGGGCTGGACAGGCGGTGGCCTAGGGAAAGATGGTGAAGGAATTAGGGAGCCTATTTCAGTAAAGGAGCAGTTCAAAAGGGAAGGACTTGGGCTTGATGTAGAAAGGGTGAACAGAATCGCTAAGAGAGATATTGAAGAGATCATTCGAAACTATGCACGTTCAGACAGTCACATTGACTTGACTTTCTCTAGAGAACTGACCATGGATGAGCGGAAGCAGATACATCAAATTGCCCAAAAATATGGTCTTAAAAGTAAATCCCATGGGCAGGGACATAACAGATACTTGGTGGTGAGCAGGAAGCGGCGCAAGGAAGATCTGTTAGACCAGCTGAAGCAGGAAGGTCAGGTTGGGCATTACGAGCTTATCATGCCCCAGGCAAACTGAGGTGAGGTGTCCCCTTTGACCAGAGACTGAGTTTCCTGGACACTCGACTAAAGAAAGAGATGCTGCATTTTTCTTGTGGGTAATAATGACATTAAAGTCTTTCACTTTGGCAATATAATTTCTAAAATGTTGTTAGGTGTTTAGGACCGACCGAGTTCTGTTCAAGAGCATTAGCACAACCCAAAAGCAGTAGTGCTGTTACTGTATGTGTCTTTGATATTACTTGTTCCTTCACATTTTAATAGTTTTGTAATAGCAAACACACATGTCCAACGAGAAGGAATTTGACATCATTTAAAATTATAGGTCCCTTATTCTTCTTGAGCAAGGAAGGGAAAAAAAAAACTTTTTAAAAAAATTTAAAAAGCAAAGGAAATGCAGTCTGGGGGCATAAACTTGTATGTAAAATTGGTATTAATGACAACAAAAATAAAGTTTTATTTCTGGAAAAAAAAAGGTTTTGTCACACTTTGTATTAAAAAAAGTGTGAAAACTTGATTATTCTTGAGAAATGCATATATCAAGGTCTTGTCATTGCTATGTGTGTATGTACAGTATGTAAACCTTAACCAGTTTAGTGGTAGTTTTATTCATAGATTTCTGCCTTGAGTTTCCCATTCTGAGAATCACTGAAGGCACCTTCACTGCCAGCAAATGGGACTGAGAGAATTCCGGCGTGTTTCTACCTTGGAGAACGGTTGACATGTGCAAATACCATGGTGAAGTGTGAAATACAAAAACTGGAGGTAAATGCAGAGCCCACGCTCAAAGATGCTCATGTAGCTTGTGGGGACTGTTATATAACTTATTTTTTTACTTGGAATATCAGCTCTTTAATCCTGAACGAAACCGAATCTGTGCCTGGTTATTTCTCCGCTCCGTCCCTGTACCGGTGCTTGTGTCTGGTGAGGGCGATTCCCCAGGAAACTTCTGGCCTTGCTCTGACCATGTGTGAGTGTGGAAGCTCTCCAGGGCCAGCTTATGCCACTGGGAGGCCAGAGTGCTTCCCTCCTTTCCAGGGAAGCAGCCTCTGACCTCCATCTGCACTGCTCTGCCAGCAGGATTACAGGACACAGTGCTCTGTGAGCCTTGGAGAACACTCACTTCATGCTTGGGAAGCTTAAAGGATAGGCACTGACCTTGGAAGAGCCAGGAGTGAGGCATGCCTAGAGATGCTGGTTATTCTGGCAGCAGTGGGGTCTGCAGATGCTTCTGTACCGCTAAGCCAGTCCTAATGCAGTGTTTTTGTCTGGTCTCCTGTTGCCATGTCTCAGCCATTGCCTTCAGTTTTCTGCTGCTTACATATGCCTCTCCAGCTCTTTACGCTCTCCTCTACCTTTTTTCCCACCTCTTGTTCTGTTTTGTTTTTAAATGCTCTCAGCACTGAGGTGAGGATGCCTAACGTCAGAATGTCCCGGTGGTGAGCAGTTAGAGGGATTTTCATCGCTGCAGGGTGAGGAGGAAGAGGAGGGACTGCCCTCGCAGGTGAGACTCACTCAGGAAGCAGAGAGCAAGCAATTCATCTCCTCTCTGCCTGGCTGCAGCACAGCTTCTGCCTGCTTGGACTGCTGAATAACAACTTGCTGCTGCTGTAAAAAAATAACATGGCAGTTAATTCTGAAAGTAGCTTTTTTCTCTTTTGTTTGGGGTTTTTTTTGTGCATTATTTCTTCTCCCTATGTCTGAATTCTGCTCTCAAGAACGCCGGGCTCTAGCAGATGGTGCTGTAGGAGTGGAAGAAGCCTGGTACTTTCTAGGGAAAGAAGTAAAGCTCCTCCTCCCTAACTTGGGTATGCACCAGGTTGTTAGAGCTTGGTGCTGCCAAGGAAAGCAGTAAGAGCAGCACTGGTATTTGAGATGAAAAATACCTCTTTTGGGAGAGGTGGGGCCTAGCTGTAGTCTCTGTACCTCAGCAGGGGCAGCTGGCCCAGACAGTCTCTGCAGGATGTTGCCTTTCCTGTGCCGTGCACGGTGCCTGTGGGGGGCTCTGGGTTGGGCTGCCGGGCATTGCCGGGGAGTGGAGAACGGCAGCGTCACTGTCCCCAGGGAGGCTGCGGAGCCTCAGCCTTCAGGAGAGGCACCACCGGGGGCTGGCATGGAGTCGGTGGCTAAAGGCCTTGCGTAAGTAAGCTTGAAGGTGGGATTGATTTTCTTTTGCACCTCTGTGCTGCTCATTTCTGGCTGCCTTAAGAGTCCATCCCCTTGTTCCATTTTTTTTTTAACTAGCAAAACAAACACAAGGGCCACTGTGGCCTTAGAGGGACTTAGCCCCCTCAGAAAGGGTTGTGCTTGCAGAAGGCATTATAGCTCCTCTATGTAAGGCACAAGGCTGTTTAGGGGTACAAGCTGTTGTCACTGGAGGTACAAATCTGCATTAAAGTTTTTGAAAGAGCCCAGCCACTTGCAATTGTGGAACTCAGCAGCAGAACCAGCTTTTGCCACCTGCCACTCATCATTAATCCTGTTCTCCACCTGCTAAGCCGGGAAGAAAATAAATGTGATTCCTCAGCTGAGCTGCCGAAGTTGCTGCAGCTAACGCAGGATCACAGGCTCCTTTCTGTCCGCAGCCCAGTCCCCGCACTGCTGCTCCTGCAGGTGCAGACAGCCCTGTCTCTCCTCCACTGCCCCTCCTGGCTCTAGAGCCGGGTTTATCATCCTGCAGGACCCCAGGCACACCTCTCCCCCAGCTGCTGCCCAGGAGGAAGGACTGCACAGTGCTGGAGCTTCAGCCCACACCCAACTCCTGGCAGCCCAGTTAAATAAGCACAGTTATACACTTCTTGCCTATTTATACAATAAGCACTAAGGTTACACTTTATTTACAACTTTTGAAAAATGTACAGTTTCTTACATGGGTTACTTGTGCAAAGTTATACTTTTCAACTAACAGACCAATGTGCACACAAAAGACACTGGAACAGTGGACAACACAATTGCAGGTTCCATCCCACACTGCTGCTTAAGGTTCTGTATCCAAAGGTACAAACTTGCCTTACAAAAGAAGTGACTGGACTTACAAATGTTTTTTTCAGAGTTGAAAAAATACTTTCATAAAACTGAAGGGAACGAACTCAAGCATGCAGCAGTAGCTCACACAAACCACGCGGTCATCTACGAAGAGCAGAAACTGCAGAGACTCGAGTGCCTACCCTGGACTTAATTCAAACTTTCCACAAGACAAAGTTAGATCCCAAACAACTTATCTTTCTCAGCTAAAGATAAGGGGCAGGAGAAAGACACCAAAGGAGAGTAATTCCAGGTCAGGTTTTACCTCTTCCTTTATGTGGAAGGCCTTTTGCTGAGTACCACAGCTCTACCTGGTTTTGTCCAGTAATGCCTTGGTGACAGGACTATAGAAACCTACTGACAGTTTCTGTAGGCATGTCCTTTAAAATAGTAATTAAAAAAAAAAAGGGCTTGTTTCTCACCCTCAGTAAAGATCCAAGTACCACAGCCATAGTGATTTATGTAGGTCTGTACATAAATCTTGCATGTGAAGTGCAGAAGTAACAAGCATTCCAGGGTCTTACTAAATCTTTGAATTGGAATTCATTGAAGAGTTAATTTTTTTTAACATGAGTGAAGGAGTTGATAAACCAATACAAAAGGGAAACAAAAGGTGATTTCTTCACCCAGTACTTACAAATGCAGTGGGGTCTAAACCAATAGTAGAGGTAAGTGACCAGCCTGGACACATCAGCACTTTAGTTAATATCAGTTAAAAAATGTGTATGTATATAAACATCCCTTTTATCAAGCTACACATAAGCATCACTGTGTATAACACAATTACAATTAAAAGCTTAGTGTACACTACAGAAATGCACAATACTGCCCTAAGACTGGAGAGGGACCACAGAAAATGAACTCAGCATCAGTAACTCTTTTGCAAGTAACCCAAGTACAGAACGTTTGACTTCAAAGTGGGTGCGTTCTGATGTCCAAGGAGAAGAAGCTTCAGCAAGGGAGGGTGGCAACAGCACAACAGCTATTTTGCTTGCAAAGTAAATGCTAGGAGGAAAAAGATGACTCGGACACTTTGTTTATTTTCCTCATCAACAGAGTGTTCATTTGCATCATCCTGGGTCAACAGTCACGCCAGCTCTGTTCTACTATTGCAGAAACCCGTTTTTCATATTCCCGCTTATTCTCTTGGTATAGCTGAGCTGCCTGGCTGTTTGCTGGACTGTTCGGATTTGGCTCATCCAATAGGGACTGTGCAAAGAGAAAAAGATCCTTAGGCACTGCAAGGTACAGTTTTCCAACACATTCTGTAAACTACCCACACTAGTCAGAGCAGAGATGTTAGTCCAGGTGCAGCACACTGCACTCCTGCAGCTGGAAGGCTTTAGAGGCTTTGGCCACAGCGTCACCCCTGTGCAGTGCAGGTGACTTTCTGTGACAGCCAAGCAATGCATCGCTGGTGGGCCTCTGCAGCGACCACTCGTGTCACTGCCCAGCCAGTTTACACCTGGGAAGGATTCACACTTTGCCAATATCAAGGTAAAGCTGCTATACTGGCTCTTAGGAGAGGGGAAAAAAAGTTTCCTGAGCTGTTTTTGTCAAAGCATCCTAATGTCATTCTGTCTCTTCATGCAGAGTTCTTTTACCTGTATGGATGTTAAGATGGAGGAGACATCATAAGTGGGGCTCCAGCGATTCTGAAGGATATCCAGACATATACTACCGTCTGCATAGACTGGAAAGGGTCAAAAAAAACAGCTTAAAACACAACTTGTACAGCTACTGGCTTTTCTCCCTAGTATTGCCCAATCCTGAAAACCTATGTACAGACACACTGCAACAGTCCATAGTGTCGGACAGGCTGGAATCCTGCAAACAGGCCTGATGTAGGAAGCAGTGAAGCTCCTCACCAACAGAAGCCTGAAGTATTTAAACTCAACCCCTGGTTATTCTCTGACAAACTTCTCTGTGTCATTGCAACTACTGCTGTGGAAAACCATGAACAGATTTTTTAGGCAAAAAAAGTTTAGCTACCCAGAAGTGAACCAAACAAAGAACACCCACAAACAGTTGTACACACTCAAGGTTTCCCCATGAAGTCTCTACAAGAGAGTCCAGTCACCTTACTCACAGCAGCTACAGGAGAACCTTCCCTCCCTGCACTGTACCCACACTTGCCATGTTGGAAGGTTTCTGGTATTTCTGCACAAAGCTAGTATTTGGAGGCAAGGAATACCTCTCCAGCCTTTAGTTACCAAGGAAGAGGATTAATTAAACAATCTTACTGTCACTGGCTATAGCTGGACCCTAACATTACATTTCATGGTGTATCATTCTTACAGGCATTTTGGGGAAGAAAAGTGATAGAAGACAGCTGCATTCACCGGTGTCACTATGCTATGTCTACAATACATACAGACAGAAGTCCAAAGCACTGCTATTTAAGTACAAAACATTCTTCTGTAACGCTTAACAGGCAGTTGAGTGTCTCATCAGTACTGTGCTGTAACACCTGAAAGGTAAGAGGCTCTTTTTATTGCCCCTTTCTTTTCAAGCCTGAGCACTGCTCATATCCATCCTCACCAAAACTATACAACAACACTGGAATTTTGCTGCCTTATTAGATAGTGGAAACTTTTATAATAAGTAGACCTTTTATACAGCAAGCTATAACAAAAAACACCTCAGCCCTTTCTTCCCCCCCACCAAACCTCCAACAAAACAGCAAAAGTAAACCCAGGCATTGTGTAAGTACTTACCATTTGGATGAAACATTTTAGAGACAAATCTGACAGTAGGTGGCTTATTCGGGTATTCTTCTGTGAATTCTATTGTAAGTTTGAAAGTTCCTGGAGTTGAAAGAGAGATAAGCAACCTTTATTCAGCATGAATTTACACAAGGGATGAGTAAGTAGCATGCCCCCACAATACACACTGATACTGTTGTGCTCACACAGGCATGTTGGATATGGAACACACACTGTGCAATCTCACAGCAATTCCTTTACTCTCATGGAATTAATCATTAACGCTGAAGTCCCA
Organism: Melanocharis versteri; assembly: GCA_013397845.1. Taxonomy (NCBI): domain Eukaryota; kingdom Metazoa; phylum Chordata; class Aves; order Passeriformes; family Melanocharitidae; genus Melanocharis; species Melanocharis versteri. The sequence goes on from VZTG01006419.1 coordinate 453,185, forward strand.
GACAGCACTGGTACAAGAGTATTTCCTGTGACTTACTTTCATTGCCAAAACCAGTCAAAAGGTTTATGTAGAGAAATAAATCTGCTCTTGGGGTTTTCTTCCAGAAAGCCTAATCCCAGTACACTGTACAAACAACAGCAGTGGGTGTAGAACCATCTGTGTAACACAACGTCATTCGGTGAGTCCTATCTATGGAATATGCTGTCATGGCAAGGACCTTGTAATTTATTCCCCCTAAATTAAAAAAAAAAAAGTAATGTTTCTCAACAACTATAAGGTAATCAGGTCTTGCAGAAAAGTAGTATTGAATGCAGCATCCAAATCTGACACTTTAAAATATAAACCTGACCATTTACTTCACACTAACTGGTCACCCTAAGAGAAAGACTGATTAAGCAGAAACAGAAAACGTAGTTGAGTCTCAATCCAACCATTTTAACAGCCTGCACCAACGTAAGTTATTTTAGCCCTTCTCCTCAGGCTATGACAATCTGAGAATAAGAAGTCTGTCAACTAAGCGGCACACATGGGTTTCAGAGGATTAAGGACTACTCCTGATTCAGCTCGGTAACTAAGGAACTCTACCTACTCCACTGCAGACCATGAGAGCTCCTCCCAAGCACGCTACCACCAAGAGCAACCAGCCCTGGAGGCAGCTTCGGACGTTCCTGGGTATGCCCAGAGAGAAATATCTGAAGCACCTCCATATAAATAGACAGCTCTCCTGTGGAAGGACTGCACCTGACAGTAACAGCTGGAACAAGCTGCTGGGGGGGCATATTACCTTTTCTGAAAGGGCATCCTTATGTATCAGTGATGAGTCAGGTTCCCCTTGTACCCTCACACTCAGTGTCCTTGCTTCCTACCACAAGGGAGTTTTCCAGCACTAATATAATGAAGTTATTCCTTTGTTTGGTTGGCAAACATGTGCCAACAACTGGTAAGCCAGAGAACAGATTTTTGGTTTTCCTTTTTTTTTTATTCAGATCAGCAAGAACCTGCACGATTTCCCAGGGACTCCTTTCTTTATACGGAGATGAACTGTAACACTGAGTTGCAAGAAATGAAGGTCATTGCTTTGGCGTTCCAGTTAGCAAATGAAGACACAGCACAGATGCTTTAGCACTTTCCCTACAGCAGTGGGAAGTCTCGACATCCTAAAAATAAGTTCATGTATGTTTGGTTTTCTTATTAGCAGCCTAACAATGTAACAGCAGAGAGCCAACACTATGCTATCTCACTGTGAAACAAACGAGCCAGAACAGTAGAGTTAGGATTGTTCAAATTAGTGGAAGTCTGCAGCAGGGTTTTCAAGTTCTCTCCAGCTTAGTCCAGAGGCACAGAGCCAGGACTGAGATCAGCTTGAGACCCAGGACTGGGAAGTTAGTAACAACGTCTACCAGCTGCAAATATCAGCCCCTTAGAACCAAATGCTTAGAGATTTGACTCTAGATATTCTCCAGATCTCCCTGCCCCAGTTCTGGTTCTCAGTAGTCTCTTCCTGAGGAAGGAGTGACTAAGCAAGCAGTAGGCTGAAAACCAAGCACAAACCATCACACAGGTTTGACAGCAACAGGAGCAGTTTGGTCTTAGAATCCATTTAAAACTGTTGAAAGAAAGGGAAGCTACTGTCCCACCAGAGACAGGACAGCACTACTTTTAACACAAATCTGAGCAAGGGGCTCATCTGGAGCAATATCCAGCTTGAGTATTTACCTACTCAGATTTCCAAGTCAGGGCCCAGAGTGGCAATGGCTCTTTGGAAATGCTCCACAGTACGCAAACCCTCACTACTGAGTTTTATTACAGGGCAAATCCAGAGATTTGATGCACCGAAGTCCAAGGGTCACACACTGAAAGCCCACGAAAGTCAAACAAGTATCACAACACACTGCTGGGGATGAGGCCTTCAGTGTCCAATCCCTTCTGTCACTAATTTTAACACTTTCGACTGGTATTTCTCACAACTTACCCTAGACAGACATTTTAAAAACATAAATTACCATATTCACTCCCATTATTGATATTGGGATCACCACTAATCTTAGGAGAACATTCTCTTTTCTGCCCTGTACTTCCCTTGTTGATCACTTCTACCTCAGGATTTGAGACCCTGACACAGCCAAGAGAGGCTTTGCACAACCTGTGCACCAGCCCCAGCAACTCCAGAGAGCAGAGCCCGTGTCCCTGCAAGGCCCCCTCACTGCACCCCCTGAGAGCAACCCCTCCATTCTACTGCCCAAAAAGCAGGGACCAGCTCTTTCCCTCCTGCACGATACAGGATCCATATTCCATAAGCAAGGCATAAACCACACAGAAGACAAATGCCTTGTGTTCTCTGTTCAAGCCTCCTGCACAACCACAGCAAAGCAGGATACTACAATAGCTGAACTACTTAATTGTCTCTGAGCCAGGAATCCTACACTAACCACAGTATCATCATCCAGTTTCAGAGAAACGGGTCTGAAGGACTGGGACAGCCTGGATTTCCATGGCTGTGCCAGCATTACCACTTTAGATGCCACACACGTAAAGATTCTTGGAAATATGGTGAAGGGCAGGATAAATATCCCCAGGGTCCTAGTGCAGACACCTGCAATTGAATCCTCTTAAACAAGAAGATGGAAGTTATGCTGCTGATCTAAATTAGTGGTTGCTCCTAAGCTGAGCCAGCCTGTGCATGGAGTTGTGAAAACACCCTCCGAAGTCTGGGGGTGGAGCAGGAGGGATATCAGCTGCAGAATGCTGCACAGCAAGTAAACAAATGCGTTTCAACTTCAGGTTTGCAGCCCAGACAAACTATGACACCTCAGATCTGCAAGTGAAGAAGGGCCTCACTAGAATGAGGATAAAGAACAGTAACTCTCATGATGTTGGAATTATTGTAACTCTAGAATAACAAACCCCCCCAAATTTCACAGGCTACTCTTACAAGAACTAAGCTATCTGAAATCTTACAGTATCACCACAAAGTGAAAGAGCCTAAAAATGAAAAAGAACACTGACCTGCAAAGGCTTCATGAGAAAGATTACAGAGTTCAGTGGACCTCTGAGTCACAAGGGCCTGCACAGTTGCAAAGCAAGTCCAAACTAACATACTGTTAAATTAAGATTTCCTTACTCTTACCTACATGAAGCTAAGCTGCATCTGGACTGCACTACCATTATCTGAACTGTGCTACTCCACTCACTGACTGGAGAAGCACAGCTGAGGCACCAACAAGCCCTATCTCCAGGCACCACTTAGTGCTTTGTTATCTAGTCAGGTAAGATACATCCAGAGGAGAGGAGATAAGCAGATATCCTGCAACACAAGACACAACTGTTTTCCTGAGCACACAGCGTGAAAACACACACTTTGCTAAGAAAAGAGCAATCCATCACCCCCTGAGATTACATTATGACATCAACCAAAGCAGGAGGACAGCAGCAGCAGCCTCAAGCATCTCTAAGAACCTCAAACTGCTGTGGGCACAACACGTCCTCAGTATCCACGATAAAGACACGATGCTGCCTCAGAAAGCACAGAGGAAATCAATATGTCAGGGCTCTCAAAGCAGACTTCAACCTCCTGCAACTAAATGGAAATACATGGAAAAAAGCCCTTACAGCATCTGTTAACCACATGCTGAGCTGGAAGAGCCAGAGCATGGCAACAACCTGCATTTTAGCACACTGCAAGGAGACAGCTTTCTGCTCCAAACAGTGAATCACTCTATTAGCAGCAGTGCTCCAAGAGCCTAAGCAGCTCTAGCAACCCCCACAGAAGTTTAAGCGAGCCCTTCTTTAAGGGTTACCAGATGAGACAGCAAAATACATTTAGGCTAGCTGTTCTGTTATGCAATGTTTTAAGTCCGAGTTCTAAACATTAGACTGCTGAAGCAGCTACTCCAGCAAGTTTCTTAACTAATCAAATGCATGAAAAAGAAGTGAGTCTTCAGAGTTTTCTTAGGCCTGAAATATTTAAAATCTCCAAAATCTTCATGGAGAAATACAATCAGCAATTTAGAGGCATGTCCACAGGTGCTACCTCCAAGGATAAACAAAGACAAGGGAGTTAGCCAAGAACAACAAAAGAGTTAAGGAATTTTTCCTATGCTTTTGTCATGAGTCACGGAGATCTAAGATTAATTATAGCCTACACTGAAAGTATCTTAAAAAAACGCATCACTGATTTCAGTTAAACAGTATTTCATGTCTAACAGGTTTTCACAAGATGCTTAAGTACTCATACAGCACCAGTAAACCTATCAAAGTCAGTAAGGCCAGATGGAAACTACAGGTATGCCACCAGGACCTATTTAATCAGCTTTTAAACTTAAAAAATCTTTTTAATCTTAGGCCCTGACTGACACCAATTGTAGCAGAGAAAAATAAATGACAAGAAAAAGCCACTCTTCTGAACTTCCTCAAACATTCAGCCCATTTCCTACTTCAGCTGACTCACGTTGGAACTTGCTCACAAAACACTTCCAGCATCAGAAAAAAACAGAACTCAAACAAAAGACAACAGTTCTATACCAGGTTTTTGATGGTTACCCAAACATGAGTGTCCTAGAAACATGATCCAGAGTTCAACAGAAAAGTTTGTAGAATCCTTAAAATGACTTATAATAGATGCAGTGATTACAAGCAAGACTGTACAAGCTAATTTGTATGTTTCTGTACGTCAACACAGCAATCTAAACCTACAACACTTTCTGCGAATAGGGTTAGAACAACAATATTTACATAAATCAGGCACACACGTGTGTGGTCAGGTGAACATGCACCCACGCCCCTCCTCCGCCAACCCCAGGACCACACCTGTTGCAGAGTCTACGGTAGTGACACCAAGGCCATGTCAAACCGCAGTCTACCCCGAGAAAGCCAAACACTAGCCCCGCACGCCGCACTTACCGTCCTCGAAAGGGGTCCCCTCGGGCCTGGAGGAGGGAAAGCAAAGCACAGCGTTACCCCGCTGGCAGCCCGGCTCCAACCCCCCGGCGGCTGAGCGGCCCCCGCGGCCCGCCGCCCCGTTCCCTGCCGACTCACCCGAAGATGACGGCGTTCCACACCATGATGTTGTTCTCAGAGGGGGCCCCGCTCACCCCGGCCGGGGGATCCTCCTGCAGCCTGCGGGGCACAGGGACGGTGAGCGCGGCCCGCCGCCCCCGCGCTGCGCCAACGGCGTAACCCNCCCGGCCCGGCAGCGCCCGCCTGCGCAAATGGCGTAACCCGCGCTAGGCAGCGCCGCCCGCGCTACGCAATCAGCGGAGCGCGCCTTGCCCCGCCGCCATGTTGTGCTGCCCCCTCCTCCCCCGGTAGCGCTCGGCCCTTCGTCCTCCTCCCGCCCGCCCGCCCCTNCGGGGGGGGAACCTGGCTGCACCGACTCCTGCGCCGGCAGCCGGACAGTCCCGGGATGTACCAACGGCGCGGGGAGAGGGGGGCGGAGCCGGATGTCGCTGAACCCCCGGCCCAGCCTCTACCACCGCGGCGGGGGGCGGTGCCTGGGGCGGTACCAACGGCGGCGGAGGGCGGGGGTGCGACGTGACAGCAGCGTCACGGGGGGGCGGCGCGGCGGCGGCGCTGCGGGTTGGGCCCAAAACGGCTCAGCAGGGAAAGCAAAGGCCAGGCGCACAGGCGAACCGGAACAAGGAGTTCATTCCCCGCTTCCCCAGGGCAGGCAGGGCTCCATCACACATAACGGTGACTCAGGAAGATAAACACCATCACTCCAAATGTCCCCACACTCCTCCTTCTCCCCCAGATATATTGCTGAGCATGAGGCCATATGGTCTGGGATATCCCTCGGGGCAGTTGGGATCAGCTGTCCTGGCTGTGTCCCCTCCCTGCTCCTCGTGCACCCCCAGCCTCTCGCTGCTGGGGTGGGATGAGGAGCAGAGAAGGCCTTGGCTCAGGGTGAACCCTGCTCAGCAGTAACAAAAACATCTCTGAGTTATCAACACTGCTTCCAGCACAAATCCAAACCATGGGGCCCATACCAGCTACTGTGAAGAAAATTAACTCCATCGCTGTCAAAACCAGCACAACTTGCTACACTGCATTTTCTGCTTCCCCAGAGAGTGTTTTCCAAGGGAAAAATAAGCCATTTTCTACATTTCTTTAGCAGCTTTTGGACATAAAGAATCTCTCTGCCGTCGTGTAAAGCAGGCTGGCTGGGCTCTGTTCTTCGAGTTTATCCTCACTTGTAATCTCATATTATCCATCTGTGTGGGGAGGCGGCTTCAGAAAGAGACACGGGAGAAAACCCACTGAAAGAAAGTTAACATTGTTATCACGGCCGCACTGCGAAGGGCCGCACAGCAAAGCTGCCGTTCCGGACCTTTCCCGCTGTAGCAGCCTGTGCAGGAAGATCCGTGTGAGCTCTGGGTGCTT